>VZTR01027756.1:681719-713077 GCA_013400775.1 Chaetops frenatus | reverse complement strand
CTGGGGCTTGTGGTCCCGGAGCGGCTCGGGAGCCTGCGCGCTGCCCGCCGCCCCCCCGCCCGCAGCACGGCGCTGAGGGCACGGGCGCGCCGGACACACCTGAGGGCTGCGCTGCCCTCCCGCGGCACCGGGACAGGCTGGCCACTTGGGCGGAGAGAAACCTAAAATGCGCTTCTGCAGAGGCCAAGTGTAGGGTCCTGCACCTGGTGGGACGTAACGCCAAGGACCGGCACAAGGTGGGGGCTGACTGAACGTCTTTAGTTGTTGGCACTGAAGCTCTTGGGCGGCCCCTCAGCGCTGCCAAGTTTCTTTTGAATCCTTAACCCAAAATCTGTTTTCAGCCATCGATAAAATAAAGTAAAAGAGGACAGAACGACATAGATAAGAGAAGTTTGTGCTAAGGACCTAGGGGCCAGCATGCAGGGGAATAGAGTACAGGGAGACAATAGTCTGTAAAGGAGGCAAGAAACGAGCTTGATAAGGAGCCTGTCCTGAGGATAGGACCTGATAAGGATGTCTGTCCTGAGTCAAGACCCAGAACGTTTGGGGAAATGACTAAGAAATCCAAGAGGAAACCCATGAGCCTTTAATCAGGTTTGTTGTGGCTTGTCTGAACACAACAACCATTTGCAATAACAAGGTCCCCTTAGCTATCACATGTTGGTGCTACCTGCAGGCTGTCACATGGCTGCAGTCTGTTCTGAGGCTGACCTCGGCTCATGTTACAGCAGCAGAAACAGCAGGTTCTTCTGAAGTACCCTTACCATGTCTTTTCTGACTGTCTCTCACGCTTCTCAGGCAGTTTAAGGGCTGTATAGGCAGCACCACACATTAGCATTCTGGATTTGTTGACAGACCTCTTCTGTCTTTGTCTTTAACACAGAACACTCTTCATTCTCAGCTCTTCACTCCATTGTGAGCCTCATGGTTAGACCAAAGGGTGTTTTAGCCAGGCTACACCATTGCATCTCCGTATGAAACATGGACTTTGACATCCTTAACGTGGTGTAAGAGCCATGTTGAGGTGTTCTCTCATATGCCCTTCTCACAGTAAATCATGTTCTGGGACGTGCTGCAGCCACACCCGGTCAAAGACCATGAGGAATGAAGAGTGGTTGCCAACCTTTGAGATGTCAAAACAGGAGTAGCAGGAAACGCCCTCTTAGAGGAAGAGATTCAGTCTGTAAGAAATCCTCCTGATGGGAGCTAAAGAATCTGCCGTTCATCACCTGGCCATGGGGACTCTGGCAGTCATCTCTGATGCCCCTACTTAGAAGGCTGCAGATGTGATGGAGAAGGCACTGCCTCGAGGGTGCTGCCTGTATTTGTCAATGTCAGTCCACAGGAGAATTGTGCAACGGAGCTCATGGTGATCAGAAGCTGCTCATGTAGGCAGGAATGATGTGTGCTTCCAGATGTTGGTACCAGATACTCAGTATGATTATTTCTGGAAATTATTTCTTCTGACATTGACCTGCTCCACAGATTTCTGTACCCCTCTATTGCACTCAAGGTTGTGTTTAGCAATAAAGCAGGCCAGTGCAGGTTACAGAATCTGGCAGAGGAGCCTGAGGGGGTACCTGAAGATCCTCCTCAGGGTGTAGGAGTCCTCTGAATCCCACATCCTCAGAGCAGATCACAGTCCAGAACGCATGTTGGAAGACATGTGATGATGACCATCTACAATTTTATAAATACTTTATATTTTGGCTCCTCCAGATGACATGCTAGCCTGGAAATTGAAAGGGTGTCTTAAAGATGGGAAGGAACTGGGAACATGGGTTTATGATGTCTTTGTATCTGGTGGGAAATATCTGACACACTTTGTAAAAAAAAAAAAAGACTAATGAAAATCTGAAGTCACCTTCAGAATCTTATTTCTAACATTTTTGTCCACAGGGATTGGTTGGAGACATTCCCGTTTGTCTTACTGTCTTTACCTGGACTCTTATGCAGTGCAGAAGCCTGGAAGCCAAGGGAACAAGAACTGGGTTTCCCTGACAGAATTCTCTTTCCACACAGAATTCATCTGTGTTATAATTAATTCGCTTCCAGATTTTGTCTGGGATGAGAGTTTCTTTTTCATGAGTCTACATTCCAGTGGTATCTACAGGCTGATGAAGGACAGTTCTCTCTATTCCCCTACTGAAAAATATTTCTATTGTTTTAACTGTGACTGGCTTAGGGTTACAAGGGAATAAACTCATGGTAGCCTGGTAAGTGTGAGAAGCAAGACATTTTTTGTTGAGCTTTGTGGTTGTTGTTGTTTGCCCGTTTGTTTTGTTTTGTGGACTGGAATGCTATTAAGAGACAGTTCTCTTCTATGTCTACAAAAATAGAAAACACTTTCCCTCAGCTCCTACCCCACTTCACAGAATTTTCTTGAAAAAGTTTCTTTCAGTCCACTAGCCAAGCTGTGCCTTGGAGCAGAAGAAAATAATTTTAACAGGCAGAGGCTGCTTGGCAAGCCCAATTCTCCCCAAACATCCAGATTAGTCTGGAAGGTACTTGCATGAACTAGTAAAGCTCCACTCCCCCACCATGCTGCCAGCTGGATATGCAGAGAAGCAGCCATTGAGCCTGGTACAGTTGCCTGGCAATTAAAATACAGTGTATGATCTGAAACATCTAAGGGCATTGTGCTCAACTAATTTAGGAAAAGTGACTGTGGGCCTTAACCTCAGCTTCTGAACTTTAATGTCGATTTGAATTCTGGGACTAAGGATGTAAATTCTACTGTGTAAATTTGTGAACTCTTTTCACACATGCCTTAATGCCGTCAGGAGGACACTGCAAGAGGGAGTCCCCTAGTACTGTGTATGCACAGATCAAAAAAAGACTTGGAAGCTCCTGTGTCCTGGCCAGTAGGTTTCATTCTTGCTGTAGGTGGATGGTTCATTGGAAATAAAGGTAAACATAATAGACCACATGACTCAGCTTCCAATTTATTCACTAATTTGCATGCTTACCCTGTCAGGTATGAGACTCACCTCTGCACTCCTGTAGGGATCAAGGATCCCATCAACCTTTTCATTATCAAGATGTAATTGTTCAGTGAGAGTCAAATGCTGGTTATGTTTCCTGCACCCAACATCTACAGCTTTAACAATGCACAGATGAAAAACAGCTGATACATATTCTGCTTCAAAAAGGCAGGACTGGTCCTTCTGAAAATTGCAGCCATGCTTTTGTGGTAAAGGTACACACACAGTTTATATTCCACAGCTAAGGAATAGTTTTGAGTTCCTCCTGGACTCTGAGCTCTCCCGTAAATACATCTGCTAAGAACAATTTTCATAAGCTCCATTTGGTGAGGTAACTCTATCCCATCCTGGCAGACAATGACCAGGCCTCAGTTAATTCCTCATCTCCTGGCTGGGCTGGGAAATGTGATACATTTTGGGCATCATACAAAGCTTCAAGTACACCAGAAATCTACAGTGCATCCCATCAACATCACATACTGGTGTGAACACTTGAAAACCTTTTCAAAGGTCTCTATTCATGTTTCATGCAGGATCAAGACTTTGCTTGCAAAGAACGTTGTGGCTTGGACCCAGAACATTAAATGATTGCCTATGTTCCTGGGAGGGAAACCATAATTGATGCAGTGGAGCTTTCTGCAATAACAGGACAGTTCCTCCAGACAGATGAATCCTAATTTTCTCAGAGGCTAACATGAGATTCTGGGCCAAATTCCCCCAGGAGCCACAGATCATCACAAGCATGATTCACCATTTCTACTCCCACTGGCAAGCACATTCTTTTGGTTTTGTCTCTTCCAGTATGAATATATGACAACAAGAAAGAATAAAACAGGACAGTTTTTCCACTAGGGAGAGAAAGAGAACAAAGAGCACCTGCCAGCTGTTAGTGGTGTCATTTGGATATCACTTAGTTACATGGATAACAATGAGATACAGGAATTTAGCATGAAAGAGAGAGAATAGCCTTATGGTGTAAATATGAAGTCATGTAGCAACAGGTACCTGTCCCCTGGAAACCCATCGGAGGTTGACAAACTGAGTTCACACAGATCACTGAACAGTTGTAAATCCTAGGGGAATTTAGTTAAGATGAAAGCAGTTCCACCAACAGTATTATTTCCAGATAGATTATCTGCTGTTATGAAGCTGTGCTTTAAGCTTCAGCCTTTTTCCCAGCCAAGATACTCTCAGCATCTCAGACTTCTACCCAGCTCTGTGAAGTATGTTTGGTCTAAGTGAGACCTCTAGCTCTCTCTCAGATTTGACTGTGATTGAAAGATTTGACTCAGATTTGAAAGTGGTCACTTCTGGTTCTAAACATCAGTAACATTCTGATTAGACAAACTCTGCCTAGGAAATTATGCTAAAACCTCTACATAGAAAAATGACAATGTTCTGTAAAGCCAGCTTTATTAAGGTAGGAAAACAATATAGAAAAATACATGTAAACACAAGACCAAATGCACTAATATTTTACTAGAAGCCAAAGCTGTGTGGTGACAGACCTACTGAACACATATTTAACCAGCAAACCACTAACAGGTAAATGGTTACATGTAAACTGTGCTTTTGGGAACTTCAGAAATAACTGTCAAGAACCAGCATTGCAGCATGAATTTTCTTATAAATAACTCGTCAACAGTTTTTTAGATAAAATACAACTTTTTTCTCTCTTAAAATGTGTCTCAAACTATAAAAAAACAGTACAAATCTTCTCCTAATATCAAAACCACAGCGTTAGATACAGACAGGTAAAAAAAATCTGAACTGCTTAAGAATTATATTAAAATAACTCTATTAAAAACTCACCGATATTAAAAATATTTCCTTAAAAGGCTGTTCTAGCCAGAAGTTAAATCTTTAAACACAGTGCTCACAATACACAAATGTAGAGGTTTTCAGATGTAACTACTGGTAGATCAGAGGCTGGCTGAGTTAAGAACCTTATCCTTAATGGCACCCTCCAGTCATGTAGATTTGTGGTACTTCTGAGCAATGCCATAGGGAACGTGGGCAGCTATGGTGCCTAATTGCCGTGCTCCTTCGACGTGGAACATCTGGTCATCAAAGAAAATGTGAGGGTGGATTTTCACCAGGATTGGTCCTTTAGGTGCTCCTGCTAGGAAAAGTGCCTCATCAATCTCCAGACCCCAGCTACGGAGAGTCTTCAGCACTCTGGCTCCAGAGCTCGCTGCACTTCTGGCTGTGACCAGGTAGGTCCTTATAGGACAATTTAATCGTTCATTTTTTGCATAGAACTTCTTCTGGAGTTTCCCCAGGTCTTCCAGAAAGCCCTTCAAAGGACCCTGAATATGAAATACCAGAAGGATATTTAGTATGTGTCCACAGTTCCCCAAATCATTCTTTTGCTTTCTTCCAAACTGCCAGTTACACATAGAATTCCTTTTCCTAATGCTGTGCTACTCCCCAAATTCTTTATGTAACATCTCCAAATGCGTCTGCACCCTCACTAGTAATTCATACACTGGCAAAAAGTTAAAACCGTAACACTACATGGTAGGATCAGTGGGAAAATAATTCTCAGTAAGGCTTACAAGATCTCTTACAATATTAACTTTTAACTATAGTCTTTAATAAAATGTTCATTGAAAACACTGAACTCTTTTACTAGGAACCGTGACCTGTAATTCTTTTTCCTGCACAAAAAAAACAATAGAAGACCTAATTACAAAGCCATCAATGGACTCTTTCCAGACTAATGACTATACTACACTCCAATTATTAGAAACAAATGACAGTTTTGTTCAAATTGCAATATATGGCACTCTCCAGTACTTTCATAAATAGCACTTTTATTACGAATTTATACTATTTTTAACAATAGCAATTGATCTTTCAGTTTAAGCTAATCATAAAATATTTGCGTTTTTAGACAAATGGCATAGTTCTGCTTGGGAATCAGCAGATATTATCCTATTTTAATAACTAGAATATCTCAGCGTTCAAAATTGACATTGCCTGCAGTCTGATGAAAAATAATCAAGGAAATCAGTACTAAGATTTATTTTTCTAATGATACCATTAAAAGACAACTCTAAGTCACTGTCGTATATATGCAATTCTGTCAGAGAAATGAGAGAGGATTGCAATGGTGGCCTGGTAGAAGGACTGCAATGGTGGCCTCTTTTATGTGAAACATGCATTTTAAAGATTATCCTCAAAAAAGGAAATAAATCGGCTTCCACAAACATATCCACACTGGGGAAGCTGGAGAAATACAGCAGCAATGAAAGTCATCAGATCTTTTGGAAATTGCCTTTAAACAAGAAATTCAAGAAATACAAACCTGTGCAAGAGGCTTATTTTCATTCAGCTGTTCATGTTCAAAGAATCTATCTAATCCTTGCTCTTTGACAATCTGTTCTGATTCATCAGAAAAGATAACAGCATCTCCATCAAATGCCACTCTCAGCTGTGTATCTGAGTAAGTAACATCTTTGTTGGCAGTGAACATCGTAGCTGATGCAATGCCTGAAAATAGATCAGAGACCCTTATTTAGTTTGTCTTGCAAAGTCATTCATTAAATCATCAGCAAGTTTGGTTTCAACAACTTATTGGTGGTGACCTTTATATATGGTGAGCACAAACAATCACAAAAGCTAATTAAAGATGGCTGTTCTGTAACACAAATGCATGGAAGCTGTCCAACTGCCAAAACTTCTTGGACATGCTTCCTTCCACTTTCATATAAGACTATACAGAAATATCCCCACGCTATCTTGCAAATGAGACAAAAGGAGTGGGTGAGAAAGGAGACAATGTGAGGAATGAATGTATAGAAAATTCTCAGTCAGATTGAAAACTCATATAATTTTGCTCATCTGTATGCTAACATTGAGAAAGAATATGCAAACATGGAAAAAACCATGGGATAGAGATATCATGGAACAAGAATCAAAGTTTGACCTTCAACTTTAGGAACAGATCTGACATGTTGCAAAAGTAAAGTTGCAGAAACACAATGCACAAAGAGAAGCCTGTAGCTTGAACAAAAGCTTTTAGAATAAGGAGAAGACATGTACCTTGAACAGACAGAACATGTATCCGTTAAGTTAGTGAGAAGATTTTAGAATGTAACAACACAGTAGTACAAGGTTATAGAGCAGAAATTAGTTGAGAATAAGTATATTGTAATAGACCCATGAGGTAAAAAGTGATGATTGGTATAAGCTTTGCTAACAAACTATTAGTCAAATGCTAATTGGCTGAAAAGTTTATTTAAGGAAATATAACCTTTGTAACTTGGCTTCTAGTGTAGTGTAGTGGCATGGATTTTACATCTTTCTGTCTCACCCTTCCACCAAGAGGCTGATAAAATAAAGACTCTTTACATTGCCTACTAGTCGCCCCATCTCTGTAATTTATGAGTCTTGACACCCAAGAAGATCACTCAATCAAAGTATTTGTTACTTTTTAGCTCCTTATGGGACACAGAAGTTGCTTTCTTAAGTTGTATCAAAAATATTACGGTATTCAAACAGAAGTTGAATAGAGATAGTAGTTTTGTTTCTTTTTGAAGGGGAGAAGACTAAGATGTAGGGTGGTTGAGTTGTCACTATCAGCAGGCTGAAGGGTCAGAGAGGAACAGTATCACACTTTATTTGGTTGAGTAAACCAAATAAAATAAGTGGTAAGATTGCACAATACAAAGTGGTGACTTTCTGCATTTGATGAAGCAGCACTACTTTCTGTGAAAGACATACAATATATATAATTTTTGAACAAGGTCAACAGATAACAAAAGATATCAACAGCTAACAAAAGAAAGTCAATTCAAACCTGCTTCTATAGCTTCCTGCACTTTGTCAGAATCCGCTGAGAGGTACAGGTTGGTGAGGTACGCAGTCAGGTAACCAATGGGGCTCTCCCCTCCCGTCATACAGAAACGTTCAATTGTTAAGCCTAAAGTAAGAACAGCACAAGGTGTGTCTCTGCCTTGACACTACAAACCTGCAAGTGGAACCTGTGAAATAGTACACTAGCCTAGCTTACAGTAAACTTAAAAAACCAGAAAATATATTCATTGTAATTTCAACAGGTTGCACAACTTAAAACAGTTACAATGTTTGATCAGCCCATCCTCATTGACAATTTAGGGGAAAAAATTCCCTCTAAGAGAGCAGAGTAACTGCTTTGAAGATGTATATATAGGGAGCATAGACACCAAATATCTTCTCAGAAGTTATGGTTCACACACCTGACAAATCTAGAACACTGGACCAAATTCCATCCAATAGTATTTCACTTATGCTGACACGCAAAAATAAATATTGAAGAAGCTGCTTTCCCCGAAGTCAGAACAGGAAGAATAAAATTAATTCATATTATTATGTAACAGCTGGCAATTCTACACATCAGTAATTATTTTATTTACCGTAGTGATTGATGCTGTTTATGAGCCTCACTCCCACTTGGGCATGGTTATTAGTCATCAGGACAACATCAAACCGTTCTTCATCATCAGGGTACAGCTCAAGAAGCCGGGCATTGACATGTTCCAGTGCCTGTGGGTTAAAAATGTGGAAGTCAACAGAGAAGTGGAGTGTGCCTCCTTTCTTAGTCCCTGTAGTTTTAGTGATGGGAGTGTCTTGAAGGAGCGTGTAAAATACCTGATAGTTTTACTTGCTGAACTCGTTTTACTCCTTTCTGCTTTGCTGCCCCCAGCAACCATTTGACTGGGTTCATTTGAAAGGACTTCTGTTTTTTGAGGTATGGAATTTGCTTATGCTGATTTACTAACACAGTTCAGGTCATCAAGTGTCAAAGACCATCCTTAAGTAATGAGTACAAAATCACATCCTGTCAACATGATTAGCTTGAGAGTTTCTAATTGCAGCAATGAATGAGACAGATTTTGATTGGAGATCTCTTTTAAGATAACTGGCCAACATGCCATACCCACAGTCTGGCATTCTTATTTCCTTGACCTTTCACCTGCTCATCTCTCCCTGTATCCATCTGGTCTCCTATTTAGAACTTCATGTTGACTCTTGAATGGAATTCTTTGGGATTACAGCAACAAAATCAACAATGAATCATCAAATAAATGCAAGATAAAGTGATTTTTACTAAGGTGCTTTAAAAAGTCATGCCAGTTGATCAGAACCAAAACACAGATTTTCTAATTAAATTCTGGGAATCTCACTTTAAAAAAACTTTGTTATTGTGGGACTGTGCTTAGGAAAATTCTAAGTGAGAGCCTGGTATAAGACCTAGGAAAAAAAAAATCTTAGAATGTGATCAGAACTCACTTCTATTGTTAATACTCTACTATACTGGCAATTTCTTAAATTGTTAGAGAATAAGGGTGAATGGAGGAGGGGATTCCATTTCTTTGTCCAGTGTCTTTATACTTTGCAGACTAAGGACACCCTAGCTTGTCACAAATCTTAAGCACTACAAGCATGAGATATAATGCTTTTAAGTTAGTATCTTAAACAGTTCAATAAGGGAATCCAAAGAAAAATATATTATTTATTTTTTTGCTTTGTCTTCAGGTAGAAGGGATGAGTCAACAAAGCCACAGTTCTCTAGCCTAATGATTCCTGTGACTAAGCAATGTAAAGAATAATAATAAAAAAAGTAACATATCAGAAGGGAACAGAGGTTGAGGTGCATTTAGCTGGGCATGGTTAGCAGCTCTGATTTCCAAAGTATGAGTAGTTAAAGAGTCAAATCTTGCTTATACTCTGAGTAAATTTGACACTGAACTCTAATCTTAAAAACTGACTGTGCTAGCAGGACTACTACATATAGGAAAAGATGCAGTTAATTCCCAAGTCAGTCTGCCCTCACTGGTGTACAAAGTGAATTATTTTATGGCCCCACTTTTATGTTAAGAACACCTTTACAGTGCTTGTGCCAATAATGCTGCCAATAGCTAGACTATATTTACAGCAGCATGGGTATTGACATAAGTAATTTTTCCACTGTGTATGTTCATAAAGTGATTAATGAAGAAAATGTTTTAAATTCCTGAGACCAAACATGAAGTAATGAAAATCTACTTTTAGAAAATGAAATGTTCTGCCACAACTCTCATGTCAGCAAGTATGATTTCTAATTATGATTTCATTAATTTTCTAAAATTATTGTGGTAAAGCTCATCAAATGTTTCTCAATGGACATAAAATTAATTCTGTAGACAGTGTTTTTTCAAGACAGTCCTACTAAAACTTGTGCTCTTCAAAAACATACATATTTTCAGGTTTTTTCACTTTTCTGTAGTTTCACTTGCTTTCCATGCTGCAGGCTGTTTTCCTTGGCCACTTCTATTTCCTCGTGCAATGAAAGCAAAATATTCCATTTCAGCTCTTCTTAAACCCTGACTCAGAAGCAGGTGGTCGATTTCTTTTGCTGGTCCCCAAGAACAATTTCCAGGGTGACAATGAAAGCAAGGAAAAATGAAAGCTGATCAAAAGAAATTAAAAATCAAAACAGTTTTTTTTTCTTTCTTTCTTTTTTCCTTTTTTGGAGTGGGGGAAGTGAGTTGGTTTATTTTCTTTGTTTTGGGTGGTTTTGGGGAGGAGGAGATTGTGACAAACTTAAAACAAATTGGGGCCTATCTTGACTGAAATGGTCTTAAAAGGAAAGGTGCTTCATACGCCTCATGTCCAGCAGAAAAGGCAGGTTGCTCCTTGCCCACACCTGGGATGCGGTGCTGTGAGCCGGGATACAAACCGGGATGCTGAGGGTACCACTCCGTCGCGGTGACGCGAGCAGTACGTGCTCTGCCGCAGGCGTTCGGCATTAGTGCCGGCGGGAGGGGAGAGGAGGAGAGGAGGAGAGGAGAGGAAGAGAGGGGAATGGGAGAGGGGAGAGAAGCGGTGGCCGCGGGGCCAGGGCGCGCAGAGAGATGAGGGGTATGCTGCCGGGCTGCCCCGCCGCAATGAGCTCGGCGTTGGGAGAACAGCTGCCAAAAACACCTCCCCGAGGCAGGATTATCTCTGCTGAAGGAGGCTTCGGGCTCCTCCTCTTCCCGAAATTTGGCCCCGCAGCATCCTCCGGACCCCGCCGTACCCCACATCCTCTCCCGCCCCCGCCGGGCCACCCCCTCCGGGCCGCCTCCCGGCTACCTTGACGAAGTAGAACGCCGGTCCGGGCTTGAGGATGACGTTCTCGTTGTTCTGCTGGTACTCCACGTACTTCTCTAGCCCATGCTCTTCGTAGATCTTCCGCTCCTCCACCAGGTTGAAGAGTGCTCGGGAGGACACGGCCACCGTGATGGCGTTCTGGGGTTTGGGCTGCGGAGCGAGCTCAGGGTAGAGCCGGCCCACGGCCCTCCCCCCCCGGGTCCCCAGCCCTCCCCCGGACCCCCGAGCTCCGGACCCTCGGCCCGGCCGCACTCACCGGCCGGGGTCTCTGGGTAACCAGGCTGTCGTAGAAAGCCTTGGCCGCCGCCCAGTCCTGCTCGGCCTCCAGCTGCCGGTCCTCCACCGCCCGGCTGGGCTGCGGCTCCTCCGAGCCGGAGCCGCTCATGGTTCCTGGCGCGGCCGGGGCCGTAGCTGGCGACCGGGAAGCGGCTGCAGCGGCCGCCCCCCTGCCCCGCCCTGGCCAGGCGGGGGAAGGCACCGGCGCTGCGTCTCCCTGGCGCTGTGCACGCCCGGGGCCGCGGCCCGGAGCCGTCCGGCCCTCCCCCGCAGCGGAGCAGCCCAGGCCCCGGCCCTGGCCCCGTGGGGCAGTGGGGCCGCGATCCGCCGCCGCTCACACCCCAAGGCTCAGCCCGCCCGCACTGTCTCCTCTCATCGTGGGGTTCGTGGGCTGCGCGGGAGCCGGAGCTGCGGCCCTTCCCCGCCGCCCTCACGGCACCTGCGGCGGCCCGCTCCTGACTCCGGCCGTTGCCCTCCACGAGGCTCGGGGAGCGGTGCCCGCAGCTGTCGGATGTCAGGCGGCAGCCGCCTGCACTCAGTGTACCTACTGCATTGGAGATTTCTTATTTCACTGCAAAGGCTTAATTGATTGAATGTTAACTGCAACCAATTCCCAGCAGATTTCTTATATGTTTTAGCATCAAAATGGGCTCGATGTCTGTTACCTGGGGTCCTTTGTGCCATGTGGCAACATGGAAAATACCTTCAAGAAACAGCAATTTGGGCAGCGGAGTGAAAAGTGTTTGCACACCAACAAAAGCTGTTATTCTGGCATGAGGTTGGGGTGGTCCTAAAATCCAGAGTCCCACACAGAGATATGGGCAGTATCTATTACTCATACAGCTGTCTGAAATGGTCCTGACTGCCTCTGCAGATCATCATCTGAACCACAGCAAAGGTTTCCACACTGATAAGCTGCAGGAGAGAGTGGAAAGTGAAGAAGGAATCGGATTTTCTCCTAAGCCAGTATGGGATATGGCACAGCAGACCCACAGTGATATCTGTCATAGCACATGTGATTGCCATCCTAAGGACCTTTAACATTTTGGATGAAGACTCTAAATATTAATTCCAACCCTGATCACTCCATAAGCTGTATATGATTGTCAGGTCTTTCTGCCTCCATCCAGTCTCCAAAAGGAAACAGGATGGTTTTGCTACTTTTGCCCTTTTTTTTTTCTTTGTTTTTTCAATGTGGCTTCCCAGTGAAAGGAGGCTTAAGTGATTATACCATCTGTTCATCTTTCCCCAGTGATGTTCAACTGCAAACAAATTTGACAGAAGGATAAATATCTCAAAGAGATTTAAATTGTTAGAATGTTTAACGAGAATCAACAGCAACATGCAATTTGTTGCCCTGCTGGGGAAAGCACTTTGTCTGCTTGTTCCTCTGCTGTGTAGTAGCAAACAAATACTGCCTGGCTGATCTGCCACCTCCAAGTCTGACGCATTCTCTGATACCCAGCTAACCGGGGAGGGATCTGGAAGCAGGGATGGAAATGGGGACGTTAAAGGAAATGGGAGTTGACCTTACTGGGGGAGGGGAGCTGTAAATAGGAGGTAAAAGGAGACATACTGGGAACAGTGCATTGAGAAATCAAATGTGAAAGGACAAGTTAGGATCATTGTAGTGGCTGTTGTCATGGGAAGCTGGAAAAGGCATAACATAAATCTGAACAAACTTGATTTTAGTAGCTCTGGTACTGTTAGATGTGCTTTTTTTCCTTGAATTTTATCCTGAATATTTCACTTTTGTATGTGTTTCCATGTCTGAGCTCAGACCTGTAGCATGTCATATGCCACTGAATACACCTGCTCCCCTCCACACAGTGAGGTCAGGCTGAGCAGCCAGGCTGACCCTGGAAAAAGGGTTCAAGTCACAAAGCAGCAGCTCCTGGTCCCAGTCACCACTGCTGTCCTGCTCAGAGGCTTCAGCACCACTCTAAGAAGGTGATCTCCAAGAAGACACTATTCCTAATGTAATGGTTGGGTGCATTGCCCATTGAGAACAGGGGAAAAAACCCAGGAGGAGTCAGGAGCAAATTCTCTGGTGGGTACAAAACTGAACTGTCCTCTTTGTGTGAACATGGGACAATACATTTCCAGAGCAGTACCCAGGTTGACTTCCTGTCGTTCTGTGTTCCCTACCACCCTGCATCTACTCAGGAGCAAAATCAGAGCTCCTCAGTAACATTCTTGGTTTTTATTTTTGTTCCCCTCTTTCCTGTCCACCCAAGAAAAGAGTCATCATGCAGTGAAGACTCCTTTTAACCTATATAAGACATCTGAAAACTTAAAAGATGATAATTTGGTACTGGGCCCAAGCAGTGCTGTTGATGTGCTGCTGCTGAAAGCAGTGCTATGCTAACAGAAATATTTTGCTTGCCAGATGCACATGGTATCTCTACACAGCACTCAGCTGTGTGAACATATGCACTGAGCTGCCATGTCTCTGTTCTGTGCTTGGCTGCCTGCTGCTGACATACCCTCCATTTCCTCTTTTGCTGGAGATTGTGAGCTGAAGGCCTGACATGAAAGCTTTCCAGCTTCAGCACCTTATAAATGAAATCTTGACTTCCCAAATGCAGAGTGTAGCAGCCTTATCTACATCTAAAACATGTAGTAATGCCCACAGGGTTCCAGGAAAGAGCTATGTCTTGCTTTCACTAAACCTTCTGGGGAGTCTGAGAAATAGGAATGGATCCAAAACCAAATGACTTTGTGGTTTCTGAGCTAAGCAAGAAAGGAAAGGGAAGGAACTTTCTGTTATCATGCATTAATTTGTAGGACATTTACCTTAAAAAAAAAAATTTGTGTTTGTATCTTTGTATGTATATTTTTATAGTTAGTAATGCACATTGTCTGAAGTATGTTACAAGTATTTAAATAAAAAGAACGTCCCCCTGCCTGAGCTGCTGATATTTTTCCTGTGTTAAGAACAACCACTCAAATTGATTTATATGTTCTTGTTCAAGAAAGAGCTCAAAGTGCGTTACTGAAAATAATAAAAGAAACGTTGTGGGGTTTTTTCTTCTTCTTTTGATTCCTACTTCAATTTGGAAAGATATGAAATATTTCCAAATATTTAAAATAATGAGGGAAAAATTAGGAGAATTTTTTAAATGGAATGACATTATCTCTCTTTAAATTTATAGATTGCAGTGTGTATTGTGCCTAGTTATGTCACAAACATATAGACTCCAAAGCCTAACTCTCCCAGAGTCATGCCAGGGTCACTTCAGAGTGCAATTGCACTAACTTTGACTTCATATATGCATTGTGAGTTTTCATGCTGAGAGGCCAAGACTTGTAGCATAAGTATGGTGTTCCCAGAAGGAAGGAACCTGAGAAGGGCTTTGATCTAGGTCCACCTGGTGTGACCAAATGTGTGATAACACTGCCACATTACATCTGACCAGCTAGAGAAATTGTAAAATCCTCCTGTTTGTAGACAGTATAAGCACCTCTAATACAACCCTAGTATTGAGAACCTGATTCTCTAAAACAGTTAACAGCTGATTTTCTGCATGTTTTTCTGCATTTCATGATTTCTACAAATCCTCAACGTGGATCTCTGGCAGTCTATATTCCTTTGTTTGCCTGCCTACTGTTAGGAAATTTATTCTAACACAGGTAGAAATAAAAAAGCAGTTCTATTGTGCCAAAGATGTGCATGATGAACATGCATCATGCCTTGAAGGCACATCTATTTATGCTGAAGAAACCTTCAGTATTGCATCATAGTATTCACTTTCCTTTTTCATCTCATAACACTGTCATTTGGTCCCTCTTCATCAGTACTTTTTATTTTTCTCTCTCCTCCCACTTCCCACCCTCTGTGTTGTGCAAGGAAACAAGAATGCAAAAACCTGTGGCGTCACATTACAATCTACAGCAACTGCCTTGTGTCTTCTCGTGGCATTGTTTTTCCACGGTCTTTAACAATGTGTTCATTTGCAACAGCCACATCAATTACCTGATGACATAGATCTTTTGTTCTTAGATGATCTACACCTCCATCGCTCTGAGCGTGACTCATTCCAATATTCATGAGACAGGTGACAAGGAAAGCTAAATCCACCCTAAGATGCAGAGGAATACCCAGTAAGATTTCCTGAGCCGTGATCTCTTTTCCCTAAGAAATCCAGTTTAATCATTGCTCAAGAAGATTAATGAATTTAATTCATTAATCAATAAGTTTCACTTGCCCTGTTACTGAAGTTTCCTATTCTTTAATCTTCCCAGAAGGAAATCAGCAGCCAAGTTTTATCTTTAGCTTTTGGGAGATTTCTTCTCTTTAAAGGGCTTAATATAATTTTTTCTAGGAAAATACAACTGTAACAAAACTTTTAGAACTGAACTGTCTTCCTAACTATTCTGAAAAAGAAAAAGGAATTTTCAACTCTCTTTACCCCAAGAAAGGCTTGTCACACAATTGCAACATTTAAAAACAAATCAAGAAGGGTTCTGAAATTAAGATAAAATATTATTTTTACCTAGATGCTAACTAAAAAAGTAGAAAAAACAGTGCCTTATCTCCAAAGCTGAATATGTCTGCCCCATCTAGTAGTTTGCCACAGGGAGAATTGAGAAGCATTCAGTGAGCAAGCAATCCTGGCCATCTTGTCAAGAATGTGGACTATGACAAATAGGACAAAAATGTAGTCTTGTTGAAAATCCGTGGTCAGAAAAAGCTCTACAAAAGGCATATTTGCTATCAAAAATTATCATAGTGGGTTTTTTCCTGAGGTAGAAACAAATCTGTAATAAAGTCATAACTTTTGTGTTAATAACAATGAAGAAAAATTACAATAACCATATCAATGATAATAGGTTCAACTGCTCAGAATTTGGCTTTGTTGCTCTGGAATCACTCAGTAGGCACTTAGAGACCACAAACGGGGGGAAAAAAAAAAAAAAAAAAAAAAAAAAAAATGAGCTGGAGAAAGGTTTGTCCCTGTTCCAAGCTTAAACAGAAGAATGCTTGTATTACAAAACAACCACATATTAGATGGAAGGTAGATATATTGTACATACAAACCCTTTGGGGTTCCAAGATCCTACTGGATAAGAAGTACAATATGAAATATTTTAGATTCAGTTCTCTATAATAGAGACAGTTCTTTGAGCATTTTTCATTATGCACTAATTGTCTCTTTATTAATGGAAATTAATGGAGACTGTAGTCACGCAATCAGCTCTACACAGGGACATGTCTGTGCCAGATTGAGACCTAAATGCTGAAACCCTATTGCTTCATTTTACCATAACAAAAGACACTAAACTATTCTAAGATGCACTCTGGTAATTACATGTTCTATTTTATATTAAATACCCATGGTTTACTTGTGCTATCTTCCACAAGGGTTCATGCTAAGTACTAAATTAGGTTAAAATCTTTAATAAGAACATCATATTGAAAAAGATTCTTAGATTTTGTTTGTGTGGTTGTGCAAAAATGTTGTAAAGATATCATTTAATCTCTATTGCACTATGCTAGTTGTAGTTTTAAAGAAAGGGGAGAACAAGCAATTCTAATAGATGTGATTCTCTTCCCCCTGCACTGGGATGTACAGAGAAACCCATTTAGGCAAACTCTGGTTTCCCACCCATTTCCTGAATGGATGAAGGTACCAAACAATGTGTGCACCAGAGTGACACTGATGGGGGCTGCTGTGCACCCTTGATGGGGCAGCAGAATGATCCCACGGGCTTTGGACAGCAGGAGCAATGGCAGAGAAGAGCTATCAGAGCAAAAACATCCACTGTCTGCTACAGCACTGACTGCTATTCACACATGGGGAAAAACAGACCCACTGTATTCCAAAACCAGAATTTCTGCCTTTCCTCTTTACGTATATACCAAGTCTCATTTGAGCCTTACCCCACAGTGTAACTCACCTACAGAGCAGACTGGGCAACAGGAATTTTGTTTACATAGCCAGCCATCCTGCTGCTGTCCTTGAGAACAAAGCTTTTTGTTTGCCTATTTATGAGTATATGAAAAAAAAATACACTTTCTGCACCCTGCTAGGCAATGAAGAATAGGAATATACTCAGAAAATGTACAAAGTGCTCCAAGCAGTGGGTGTGGGATGATGTGATTATATCTACTAATAAAGGAGACATGGTTTAATTGCTGTGAGAGTGCTTTTGACTGCACAGAGTTACCACCCAGGTCCAAAAAGAGGACTGTAAGTGATTAGTGTAGCACTCCTGATGGGGAAAGAGGAGCCAGAAGTGTAAATAGAAGAGGAGATTTAGGGCTTCTCTAAGCTATGGCTTCAAACCTGTCAGCAACCTGCACACAACATCTCTGTTACTTGAGTTATGATGTGATTCTTTTTTGCAGGGAATGTGTATCCCATTTCTGGTTCAGGTTCCCTCCCTCCTTTTGGCAAGTTAAGCTTTTGGGAGAAAACAGGTAAGGACTAAAGGCAATGATAATGTGTTATTGTTTGTGTTCTAGTTTCCAAGGGCCTCAGAAGGCATCAGGGAGCTGTTGTGTTGGCTGCTGTAGGAACACACAGGAAGGTGCTCCACATATGGCACCCCTCCTCGTTCTCAAATCCTCTCAATAGAAGAAAGATTATTTTTGCAGACCTCTTCAAGCTCAAGCATTAAGTGTGAGGCTCCCACAGTTGCATTTCTCCACGTGCTTTCCCACAGCTGTGCTGGTGTGTGGTGCATTTGCAGTGCAGTGTTTCAGTCCCTCTCCTGCACTTGGTCCCCACTGAGACAGGAAAACTGTGCTGACCTAGTTGGTGTGATTGCTAGTGGGAATTACCTGGTCCAGAGGGTCATGAGCTCAGGTTGTGGGACTCAGCTGCAGCTGAAGGTGAGACCCACACTCAAAATCTCCTTCTGCTATGGCTTCTCCTTTTGTAGTGCTACTTAAATATTCCTCTGGCAAGTTCATCAATTCTTACTGTGCTTGCATCAGGATAGAGATCACTTCAGCAGTCTGTTTTTAGCTCCCTTGAAAGTGAATTTCAAGTTGTATTATTTACATTAAAGCAGTATTTACATTTCTCTGTTTCCAATATTTTTCTTGAGAGTGTGGAAAGATAACAACAATGACAAAAGCAATACCAGTATGTTCACAATCAGAGGCTTCTACAATGTAGTAGCAAGTATCTACATCACAAAATCATTTTAAATGCTGCTATACCTTATTTTAAGTGGTGCTGTAAAATCCTTCCTGTACAGAAATTTCCAGGTTGGATGTATTTGTTATGGTATTCCTCTGTAAAGAAAAAAAAAAAATGTATGTGTAGAAGACAGTTCATTACACTGAAGGCTTAACTTGTACCCTCTTCTCTTTCACATGGAGAGCCTCAGGTGACTGTACTGCTGAGGTCAATGCCTTTGATAAATGTGTGTGTGTGTAATGCTGGCACAGTGTGGGGGAATGAACCCAGACCTCTGAATCTGAGCCTTTTCAACAAGATTAATGTGCAGTCTCTCCAAAGGTACTGCAGGGTGTTTCCTGGCAAGCCCTGTGGAGGGCTCCAAAGCTAGAAGCTACAGACCTAGCAAAAGATGTGTGAGAACTACAGTCAGAGATTACCCAAGGATCTTCATCTAAGGGTCTTCAAAGTAGTTATGTTGGGTATTGGTGTGTCAATGTGGCAGCAGTAAAGAGCACAGGGCAACTAGCATGTGTTTGTACAGCCTGGGCTGGCCCAGTGCTGCTGTGCCTGTCCCTGGCAGTATCAGTTCAGGTTTACTCATGGGCTGTAGCAACCAACCTTGGCAGCCTCCTGCTGTGTAAGCACAACCCAACAAGTAGCTTCAGTTCATCTGAAATACATATTCTGTCATTTTTCTGGGCTTGTGTGTATATTACTGTGTGAAATGCAGTGGTCTGTGGCATGAGGAAGGTTATACATGTTGATAGGAAGGGTAGTTTGTGTGTTTAAACTCAGCGAATCACTGGGGGATTGGATCGAGCGTAGTGTTTGGAGAGACCCTGACAGGTCCCAGTGGCCTGTTCAGATTTGTTGCTTGTCTGGTGACAGTTTTAGCCACTGCCAGCTTTTGGTTTTAATTAAAGTGCATTGAATATTTTTGTGACCTGCAGCCATGTCCTTTTATTTTGCTCTGTCTGCTCGCAGAGACCCAGAGGATTATTGTAAATCAGGATTTGCCTGATGCCGGGGTGCGACTGTTGAGTCAGAAGGCTGAGCTGGTCCTGAATTCACTCTTTAACCATATTATTACAGCACCCACTGCTAGTAAATTAATGCAATTTTTCTTTCTTTCTAGTTTTGACTCAAAACTTTGAATACTACTTGGTATCTTCAATTTATTTTCAGCTAACTTGTATAGTAGTTGTTTGATAAAAAACTACCCATATCTCTCTCTGTAGATATTGCTTCTCTAATATCCTTCCCATTTGTGCTAATCAAGTAAAAATAACATGACTTCTTATCCAGGCAGGAGGTGTGTGATGAAATATGTTGTTTAGCAAATCCAGAAGTAAGTAGTGCTTATCACTACTTGACTTCCATTTGTTCTCCAGTCTGGATCCATTCATTCCTACTGAAGAGACACAGTTCCTGTTGATACTTGTATCTCAAATAATATCACAGATATTTGTACATGGTATTTCTCACTGTCTGCTTTAATTGGTTTTATAATATTTGTCCTCATGCATGACCTTTTTCCACATCTTTTAAATAAGTTCTATGGTCAAAATCTTGTCTTTCCTGCCAGTAGTGGGATATTTTCATCAAGAGAAATCTCAAATGAGCCACAGCAGACCTCCAGTGAAAAGGGTTGCATACAGACCAGACAGAAGTTAAATCTTTAACCCTTAATATACCATTGCAGAAATGGAAAATGGCAGAGGGGTAACTGGGTTTGTTTTGTTGACTGCAAACTCTTTAGAAAGGGAAAAGTTGCACTATGTCTGAGCAATAGGTTTTTTTGTTTCTTTGGTTGGTTGGTTGGTTGGTTTTGGTTTTAGTTTTGTTTTGTTTTCTGGTCCTGTAAGAGTTGTTTAAGTTAGAAAACCTTTGTAAAGTCCCTTAGATCTCCAGTTCATCTGAATTTAATCAAATTATTAATCCTTGACAGCCATGAATGTCAAAAAGGTACCACTGAGAGCAGGGAAAAAATTAAATCCTGCAGTTCTAGTTTATCTCATTATAACAGCATCTTAATGGTTCAGAAACATTGGCCAAAAGGCTCTTGGTACTGTACAGTAGATTTTGTGTATCTTTTGCTTTGTTGTTTTTTCTGTTGGTGTTTAATTTTGTTGGTTTTGTCTTTGTTTGGGTAGGGGTTTTTTTGGGTGTTTTGGGGGTGTTTGTTTTTTGGTTTTTTTTTTATTGGTTTTGGTTTTGATTTATGTTGGGTTTTTTTTTTTTTTTTTTTTTTCTTTCTTTCTGTGAATTGCAGCATGTTGGCAGGAGGTTTTTGGGCCATCTAGGTGAGAAAGGAATATTCTCAGTGCAGGTTAATTCTTGCTAACTCCAGTCCGTCTCTCCTGAGCTTGAGTAAACAGATTTT
The DNA here is from genome assembly GCA_013400775.1 of Chaetops frenatus. Lineage (NCBI taxonomy): Eukaryota > Metazoa > Chordata > Aves > Passeriformes > Picathartidae > Chaetops > Chaetops frenatus. Next base: position 692,183 of record VZTR01027756.1, on the reverse strand, counting down.
CCAATACCTCAAAACCTGGCAAATTTAACTTTCAGAAATATGACAAACGTTGCTTTAAAGTATAAATGCAACCCAAATGATATATTTTTCCCTAGCTACATTCTACGTGGAGAAGAACAAATTTTGCTAAAATAACCTTTTTCAGTCCAGGTTGAAATGATAATGATAATGATAATAATAATAAACCTACTGTTAGTTAACCTAGGCTATAGCATATAAACTTGCAAAAATGTATTCACTCAGAAATGGATGAAGTATTTGCAGCTGAATGAAAAGCTGTAAAATAACTTGTAATCTAATTCTTATGGGTTATTTATTGCCATGAAAAGCTTCTAAATAGCAGACCATGCACTGCATATGATGATTCTGATGAAATGCAAAAGAAGGTAGATAGTCAAATAAGTTATAGTAAAAAACATAGCATAAATGGAATTTTCTGAGGATTTAAATACCAGTTCTATAATATGTCAGAATAAAGATGGGCAATAGTGCAAAATATGTGAAAACACCCATAAATTTTTTCATACTAACCCTCTTTATATCATGCAAAAAGATAATAATGTATAATAGGCGCATGTTTTCCTGTTAGACACTCTGAGGCAATTTTTTGTGAGCCCGTCTCATGTCATGTTGCATCAATAGAGAGTTAAAATCTTGTTACCATTTCAAAATACTTCCTGTTTCTGTTTGTATAATTGCACTGAGAATCAAGAGTCTTCTTAGATTCAGCTAATAAAAAAAAAAAGGGGAAAAAAAAAAGGAATAGGTATTTCTTCTTCTACCTAATAGACTTTTTCCAGTTTGTCCTAAAAGTTCTTTAAAAAAAATTTTAAATCCAAACAAACCAAACACCCCCCCACCCCGCCCCCCTTAATCTTAACCAGTTAAGATTCACCTGAGATGACACAGCTTCAGGTTTGATTCTTGATGTAGAGCTTCAGGGCTGCACCAACTGGTGTTCTCTCCAGTAAATAAGCTACCCCATTCAGCTGTGGAACATGACATATAGCACAAGCCATGCTACTCCTGATTACATGGACTGGGTGGTAAAGCTCAGGCTGAACAGTTTAGTGGTGCTCCAGTTTGTGATATTTTGTTGCTAATGACCACAGGAATACTCATTTACTGGTATTTGCTAAAAGCTTCATTGGAATAGTCTACTCAAGCTTGGGGCAGAAGATTTCTGTGTTCAGGTGTCTGGAGACACCTTTGCCTGTGCAACCTCAGTAGTTAACAAAATCAGAGGGGATATGGAACAGGAGAAATATGGAGCAATATTAATTTATTGCTATAAATATCTCCATCATTTAGGAAAAATAAGGCTCTTTGGTATATCTCCCCTTTCCCAACATGTCCACTAACATCTATTCAGTATTGACTCTTGGAAAAAGATAAGGAGATAACAAGGTGGCTCTATGTGACTTTTTGCTATATTTCTTCCTAATCTCCTGACACTGAAATACATAATCTGAGTTTTCCACTTCAAGAGAAACATTCTTTCTAACAGGGCTTTTTACTCCTCCATAACAAAAAATGATCAGAGGCCTGGCAGGGATATGGTCTGTCCAAGCGCCAGCAGAGAAGCTCCAGCCTGATAGCAGACTCAAAGCTTCTGGTGTAATGGATGATGGTGGTGCCAGCACGTGTGTCTCCCTGGAGATAGGAATGTCGATCTCACGCCACAGCAGGGTTTCTTCCCTTTGCAGCAGCCAGTGGTTGCTGCCAGGAGCAGCAGTGGTGGCACTGATTCCAGCTGCTGCCGCCCAGCTGAATGCCAAGACACATAAACCGTGGGATGTTCTCAGCAACTCCTCCATGGGGTAGGAAGATAACATGAGAAGCATAGGGAGATATTAAAGAGCAGATGATAAACCATTTTCAGGAAACAGCATTTCTCCAGAAAAAGAAGCTGAACTTTATCAAAGGGAAAATATCTCCTGGAGGACTTGCCAAAGTAAATCTCTTTGATGCAAATGGTTTAAGCAAAGACTTTCACCTTAATCTACTGTGTGGTGACCTGGTCTTCTGATACAGAGAATAATTATGGTGTTTTCAGAATTGCTGTGGTATGCAAGCTCTCCAAACCTAAAATAAGTACTTACAGTATTCCCATTTCAGTACTCTGATCTTAGTCACCTATATTTCTCTTAAATTTAATAAAACCTAATGCCTTTAAACTTTGTTACTTGAAAGAGCTTCAGTGCCTTGTGAAAGACAGATTTGAAAAATCCAATTCCTCATTAACAAGTTTCTTTAAGTTTTACAGTTTTATTATTTAGCTTGTGCTAAAAGGGATAACATCTAGTATAATGAATAACCCACAAAGAACTTGCCCAAAGAGCAGTACAAAATGGAGAGGAAAAGATGAGTGTGTAGCTGTTGAAATTAGTATTTTCTTGCAGATTGATCTTTCTGCCAGTTTGTCACCCTGGACATTTTCAGTATAGTTTATTTGTGTTACAACAGAAGTGACAATGTAGTTAAATATAGTCTCTGAAAGCAAGATCTATGCCTGTTTCATTTGAATTCTACTGTTCTTTCATTAAACATTTCTTCATCTTTGCAGAGCCAAATTCTTACAATAATAAATCAGAGACACCTAAAGTTCTTGCCAAGTCAAATATCTACAGTTTCTGGCAATTATGTAATTTCCAGATTTGCTACAATGGCTCTTGCTGATAAGTCAATTGTCATAAAAAGAAATGTTCCAGACCAATCTTTATTAGGGTGTCCTTCACTGATCTGTGTAAAATAATCCCTCTCCTGCCCCACTCCTTTTTAGAAAAGAGAAACATAATTACAGCCTTTTCCCTTGCTTTGAATGACTCTTCATCATAACAATTTATATCTGGAAAATGTCACAAGAAAATGTGAAAAAGGTAAGTTTAAACCAAAGAAATCAGGCACTGCTGTTATTAATAGAGCAGCTCAAGAATGTTTCCCATGATGTGTTATAAGGGCTCTGTCTTATAATAAAATTTAACAGTGATGTATTTCCCTTGTTCTCAAGTTGATTTTGTATTAGAAGTCCAGACAAAAGTAATTTGTAGCAAAGGTCCCTGATCCAATGTCTGTAGATGGAAAAGACTCAAAGGACTTCCATGCCCATTTAAAAGCCCTTTAAAATGATTAATGGCTAAATGCATTACAAATTATCAAGAATTTCACACTGACAAAACAGAGGACTCATCATGAGTTTTGGCCAAATTTTTCTCCCTTAGGATTTAGAGTAAGATATCTCATAAACAGTAATTTTGAGCCCCCACTCAGAGTGGTGGTAAAGTAATGGCAGATGAAATAAAGCCCTGCACTTTTTGCCCAAATTTGTCACCTTTTTCAATGTAGTTGTTTTATTTTTAAATGGGTGCTTGAAATCCTCATTGCCATATCCAGTGCAAAGCATTCCCTGAGTCCTTCATTATTTTGATGGCAAATGAGGAAGAACAGAATGAAATCCCAGGACTTAGATGCAAGTTCCTAATTTCTTGTCATACCTGGAAGCAATTCTGGCACCAGCTCTGAAAAAAAAGGCTATTTCTTTCTGCACTTAAAATCTAATGATTTATTTTCCAGCTTGGGTCTTAATAGTTTTTCCTTGAGTGAAAAGGCAAAGCTAGGAGATATAGAAATGGGATCTGTCCTGAATAAAGAAGTTGGTCACTCTTATTCCCCATGGTGTATTTGAAATAAAGTCCTAAAATACTATTGTTGGTTTTGCACAAGCAGAATTGTGGAGTATTAACACAAAACCAGACAAACACAAACCCCTTGCCCTTCATTGGTAGTCAGAAAAGAAATATTTTTATAGCATTTATAAATATATAAAATATTATTATATCTTGCTTTACTTGTAGCTGCCATGTTTGGCTCTGGTGGTGTTTTGGACTCCTCAGTGCTGGTGACAGGAAAGCAGAGAGCTCCTCACTCAGATGCAGGAAGGCCAAACACAGCAGTTTGTTTGTTCCCGTGGCTCTGCTGGCGTCCCCAGGAGGCGCTCTCAGGGCATCGCTGGCTTCACCTCTGGCAATCTGCCTGTTGACCAGCAGGCAGCACCCCAAGAGCTGGCAGCACACCTTCCAGGGCTCTGCTGGCTGCCACCTCTGCCTGAACTGCCACACTGGAACACCCACAGCCCAGTCCAAAACCTGCTGACAGCTAAGAATGTATCAAATTATTGTAGCTATTACACCTATGTAATGACAGTGTGTTTACACTGCTTCATTAGGTCATATGCTTAACTTTATGCTGAGAGCTGCTACCTGTTAACAAATGTGATAAAACTGCTGATCCTATGTTTGGGATCAGTGGTGTCTTTTTTGCAGTTGCAAGAGGTTTGAAACACACACAGGGTGTGTGCAAGAACAGAATTGTCTACCATCTCTGAAGTATTGTGGGGATCACAACATGGAGGAGACCAATTAATCAAGCACAAGACATGATCAGCCTGTGTAATATCACAGAACAAAAAGGTGGATCCCTGTCTGCCTGTTTATCCATTACCATATTATTTTCCAGTTTCTGTTTCTTTCTATAAAACATTGTTTTTTCATCCATGCATGTCATGCCTCGATACTGTGCATATAATTCAATAACTCTTCTGAAGTTTGGCAGGTTTCCAATTGTCCTTGTGTCATCTTTATGAAATCTGAAAACATTAGGGTTGTACATATTATCTTTTGAAGTGATGATGTGATTCATTATCCTGCAGCTCTCATTACCCACAAGGGGCTAAGAAATTTATATCATATGCAAACTCAACTGTTTAGTGGTTTGTCCAGGGGCAATGCTAGGGTCAAAATTGAAAATGTTAAACCTCTCTCTTCCATCTTTCATGCTCCGTGCCTTCTCTTTATTAGCAAGATTTCTGTAAGATTTAAACAAACAAACCATCAAAAAAATTGCTTTTAGGTATTTATAGACTTAAAGAAATGTCTCAACCAATTAAAAAAAAAAAAAAAAAAAAAAAAAAAAAAAAAAAGAAGTCAGTATTCATTCAAACAAGCTGAAATTCATCACAATGCTATTTTAAGAATTGTATTAAATAGTTCCTTTTAAGCCTTCCATGATACCAACGCCAACAAAATATCATTCTACCACCAATATCACTCCACCCTTTGCTAAGTGTTGTAGATGAGGGTTCAGTGAGCTTTCAAGGCAAGGTTCTCCGGCTGATCCCCCACCCTCTGCATGGTCAGGCATTTGTCTCTGGGGCTTCACCTCCAGGTGGCACTCTCTGTACTCATGTCAGTAAGCCTTTCTCTGCTGGCTGCGGATCCTGGAAACTTTTGCCAGCAAAGTTTTCTTTTTTCCCAATCTTGCTAGGATACTGGGCAGGACAGGCAGGTCCATGCTAGTAAATAATACCGGGCTGGGGAAGGACTGAGTGCCTGCAGTGCTCTGCTGTCAGTGTGCTCCTGGGTACGATGGAGCTGTGCCACCCGGGACCCTTCCCAACCACACCCCCGCCTGCTGCAGGGATTTATTGGGCCAGGTATTGCTTCCAGCAATTTGTTTGTCATGTAGACACTCTGCTTTTTGGGGGTAAGAAATGTTACCGGGTGAACTTGAGTTGTGCTCTGCCAGCAGTCCTCAGAATACAGGAATAGCCCCAAAACTGCCTTTTATTGTAGATAAGCCACAAAATTCCACTGCAGGCTGTACTCCTCTGCTGTAGTGTTGTGATTGGAAAACAGAGCAGCACATCCATCTGAGGGAAAGGAACACAGTCCATGGTCCCTCTTCAGCTCTTCCACATCCAAGTGCTGGAGCACAGAAGGAATTCAAACAGTCTTACCTAAGCTTACAGACAGCAACTGGAGCAGGAAGAAAGAGGTCAAAAAGAGACTNCCATGGTATTAGTGCACCTCCCATTACTATATTCAAGTATTAAAATATAGACTACAGTTAGCATTAAAATTGCTCATATGGGACCCAAGAGACCCTTTGCACTTTGGTGAATTACAGGAATACTTTCAGTGAAGTAGATTAATTGATGTGAATAGGGGGAAATCTACTTAAATTTATGGCTAACAGAAGCTACATCTGATGAACTTGTGTGTGTGTGTGTGTGTGTGTGTGTAAAACTATATATCTACAGTTATCCTAGCAACTAAAAAATTGGGTTTCCAGCACAGTTATCTTTTGAGTCTGTGGAATTGATATAAAATATCTCAGCAAAACCAGCCTTACAGTTGCAGCAGAGCCAATATCTTACAGCTGTGACTGTCCTAGGAGAGCTGCCATCAGTTTGGTAGTAAAAAAGAAACAGGCAGGAAATAGGTTTCACATTCTGGCCAAATGTAACAGTATGGAAAAATGTTTATGTCCTGAATGAGGACAAAGCAGTCAAAAATCTAAAAACATCATGAGCTATAAATCCAGAAGATATGGTTTTGGTTCAAATCAGCTGTAACATTTTGTTTTGGCAATTTCGAAATACTTTGGTTGTTTTCAATATATACTTTGTAATTTAAGTTGCTTATATTCCTTCATGAAATGTAATTTTGAGACATAGAATGTTCATTTTTAGAGACAAAGCCTTAGTTACTTAAAAAAAACATTTGCAAGTGCTTTTCAATCCATTTCCCAAAATCAACATTTCCCCTTGAAAAAGATGTTGTATAAAGTAATCAATATGTTCTAATTTGAGAAGTAGAACAGAAATGTTCCTGACCAACTCACTGATGTACCGATGTATCCATAATGACAGCAATTTTCTTTGGTAAATGAGGCTTGGAACAATTCATATAAACTAGAGTCATATGTGGGTGTTGCAGGACTGGGAATGATGGTTTTATATGTTTTGATAGTTTTATCAACTCTGTCTTCATTTGCTGCCGTTGTTTTTTCTTTTATTATTTTCTGACAGTATTGGGGATTCTTTCACAACACTCACAGACATCAATGAGCAGAGCTATTCCCATCACTTAATAATGATTTTGGATTGGTTTTAGGTTTGAGCTGGAGAATTACAGTATCCTGAATACTACGAGAAGGTAGGGCAGATTTTAAATAAAAACTGGAATGGGAACTGAAAACACTTTTTCAAAGTTGTATGCCCTTTTTGTGGCTTGTAATATTTAAGAAAAATACATCTGAGGAGGCATTTTGACAGAACTTTCTGATATATATCCACTTTGCTCCAGAGGATGACATATTCTCTCATTAATGCATGTGTAGAACACCCACAACTCTGCACGCAAGACATTCACTGCTGTTTGCAGCAGAACTAATATTAGCTGAACACAATGACATACATTTAACAGAGGATAAATGATTAACAAATGTGATAACAAAGGCTGACTCTGGACACAGAGCTCAGTTTCCTCCATGGCTGGCAGGGAGCAGTGGGTTCTCCTAGGGGGCAATCCAAAGCAGAAATTTCCCACTGGGACTCTTTGGCTGAGCCAACACTACAGGACTGACAGGTCCTTCCAGGGTCCTTGCAGGTTCAGCTCCTGCAGCACCATGGCCTCGTTCCAGCACTGTGAGGGGGGTAGGTGGGGGTTGTGTTTCATTCACTTGTCCATCAGGATTTCCTTCCAAAGGAAATGCAGGTCCACAGGTACAGAGGATATCACCTTCCATTTCAGCTTATACCTGATGGAAAAAGTTGTGGGGCAAACTGCAGAGCTTCTCTCTCCCTCTGTATGGATGCACATACTGGGGTAGGGCTCCAAGGGACACAATTAAGTACCCTTGTGGTATTGTAGAGTAGCCTCCTGCTCTCCAGGACCTCTAACTCCCTCAGTCAGATACTGTGAATTACTACTTACTTCTGAAGTTATGCTCTGGATTTTCTGTCCCTCCAAACTCTGAAAAGTATCAGCTGTGAATCCGGATATTGTTTCTATATCATCATCTGGAATGAAATCCAAGCACCATTGAGCAAAGTCTTGCCTCTTTATTTTAATAATGCATATCCTTTAAAATATTTTATCTCCTGAAAATAAATTATGGAATTGTTTGGTTAAGTTTATTATAGACCACCTCTTTACTGCTGACTATGTAAAAATCAGGCTTCTCTGGAGATTGCAGATATTTATGACCATGACCAGTGCTGATCAAACTGCTTTGGTTGATATGGATGTTTTAGACCTTCCCTTTTGTAACTATCTGGGAAATGCTCATTTTCATACAGACATTATTAGTGTTTCTAAAGTAACATTTAAATAGTATTCTTATTTAGCTTAGTTTACCCCAACGTCATTTTCTCTGTATGGTCTTTTGCTGCTGTGCTGTAACAACTAGAAGAAAATGACTTTGCAAAAAATGGAGAGAGGATCTTTAGGCCATTATGCTTTCTGATTCCAACTGTTATTTTATATACCTATAGAAATTATATGTTAAACCATCTGCTAAAGTCATGCACAAGCTGTTGTTTAACAGGGTCTGCAAATGATCAGATAGAGCCTCACAACCAGGTCACTCAGTCATTGCAAATGCATTTCAAATAGGGTAATTTGACCAGCTGAAAGATATATAGAAGTATTTTCAGAGGAGAAAAAAACCTAGAAATTCCTTGCCTGTTACTAGGTTTTAACCTTGAAAATATCTCTAGAAAGAGACTGGTGTCCAAACCACAAAATACAGAGCTGGATTTTAAAATTCTTGAATTTGGGGGATCTGGTATGTTGTTTTAGTTCTACTCATTGTTGAGGGGGAACTAATTTGTGAAATTTAGAGCTGCATCTGGGTTTGAGTTGGAAATTAATGCAGGAATTGGGTTATTTACTTCCAAGAATTTTGGTTCAGACCCCATTTCTAATTATTGTCACAACTGAGAAAGCACTGATGGCTAATGCACGTCACTTAGGAGCTCCGTACTAATATACTTGCACAAAAGTTTCACTTTACTCAATTGGAAGCAAATGTAATGTTTGCAGCCAGACCTGGTTTGGCCATGAGTGAAACTGCTTACAGCTCTGCAGAATGCAAAATTGGATCTCTAAGGTTAGCAGGTTATGGTTTCCAGGAGCAGTCAAAACGACATCACTCGTCTTCAACTTTGACTAAGGGAAGCTGAGTATGTGTGACAACTCGTTTGTGTCTCTGAAAAGTTTTGATATTTTTGACTAATTTCAGGAAGAACTACTAAACATACCAGGCTCCTACAGTTTTTAGGTAGGGTCTTCATGAAAGTCCTCTTCGAGGAGAAGGCTGAAATGTGACTGTCAAAGGAGCTGCCTTTATGAATAAAAACATGGTGATTGAGAGAGAGTGTCAGTCATTTTTAACCCTTTCTGAGGTAGTGGAGAATCTATCCCTGAAATCCCAAGCCATAGGAAAAGAGATTGAATTAGCTTTGTTACTTCGAGGACAATTGTTTTGTTTTCATTTTGGTTTTTGGGGTTTGGGGTTTTTTTAAGGCTTATGTAACTATTATGCTGTGGTTTGAAGCTTATTCTTTCCACCTCTAGAGCTTCATATGATGTTTTGACCAAAGAAAACACTCCTAAAGCTGTACAGTGAAGTCCACTTCTTAGGACAGTTCATGACAGATCAGGAAGTTAAACACTTGTGACCATCTTCCTAGGACTCTGAACTTATGCCTGAGGATGCTGCCAGTTGAGTTATTTATAGAAATATGAATACATAAAATATAAGCATTCTGATCTTTGAGAAAGGAGAATTCACTCATGTGAATGGCAAAGGGGATTAAATCTGTGGAAATCTCTGATTTTTGTGAAGGAAGTTGTTCTGTCTTACCTATGAGAAATACCTTAGGAGATAAAGATGAAGGTGGTACATTTCAATTAATTGTGAAGGTAGTTTACCTCTTCCTCCTCTGAGGAGATTTTTCAATTTGAAAACTTTATTTAGCATGCTTTGGGAAGAAGGCTATAGATCAGACCCACTGTTGATATAGTCCAGTAGCCAGTACCCAACAGCCACCAACGATCAGAAGGAAATGGTTCAAGGGAGATATGGTTCATCTCCTCTTTCCTCAAGGTCTCCTGAGATAGATCTGTTTTAGCATAATAACTAAAGAGGGGTTTGTGACCTGATTAGTGAGGTTTAATATGTCAATTATACACCAATTCTGTATAAAGGAAGAGAGGATGTAATGTATGTTTAGAAGGCTTAATGCTGACCTGCTGATTATCCAGCCTGAGTCAATAGAGTTTATTTACTGGCCAGCAATAGTGGAAACACAACAAGAATGACTGGGTTTTTTGAAGGCTTAACTCCAGACAGTCCAACACTCAACATGCCTACTCATTGCTCACTACAGAGATTTCATTAAGGTTCCAGGACTCAAGGCTGGAAAAACTGCACAGCAGGAAGCCTCCAATTAAGTGAAATAGTTGTTTTTTGTTGTTGTTGTTGTTTTTGTTTGTTTGTTTGTTTGTTTGTTTGTTTGTTTGTTTGTTTGTTTTAGGTTGGTTGGTTGGGGTGGGTTTGTGGTGGTTGTTTTTTTTGTTGTTGTTGTTGTTGTTTTTTGTTTGTTTTTGTTTTTTGTTT
>VZTR01027756.1:642422-681677 GCA_013400775.1 Chaetops frenatus | reverse complement strand
GGTTGGTTTTTTTTGTTTTGGTGTGGTTTTGTTTTTGGAGGTTTTTGGGGTTTTTTTTGTTTGGTTTTTTTTTTTTTTTTTTTAATTAAAATTTAAAAACAAAGATGACATGGATAGAATTGTGAATCCTACATGTCTGCACTTTATTTTACACATATCTGTTTTTAACATCAAAACAACAGATGGATCCAATATTGTTTGTTCTCTGTTTCAGATATTCCCAAATTTCGTAAAATCAGCCCCAGGATATTGCTGTTAATATGTCTGAGCATTTGTCCAATTTGCCCTCAAACCTAAATTACAACCCTAACCTAGTTCTGGACACTATCAGGCCTTTCCTAATAAAAAAATTGACTTTCTTTATCACAATGAATTGTTTTATCAGTTGTGATCCTCTGAGGCCAAATGTCATTACATAATGACATAATTCTCTAGTCTTTTATGGTTTCTCTTTTGTAGTCATCTAAAAGCACTCTACAAAAATGACTTCTGACATATCAGCAAAATTCATAGTTGATATCTTATTCTTTATGGACAGTTCAGTGCCCAAAGATATCTGGAACCCAGAGCACAAAGCTTGTCTGTTCTACCAAAGATAAAACCCTGAAATCTAACCACTCTGTTTCTGTGACCAGAAAAAACAGTTGTTTCACAATAGCTGATTAGTTAATATATTTGGGTTTTTTTCATTTTTTTATACTCCTGTGATTTTCCTAAGAGACCCTTGGCAAATGTAAGGTGATGTGAATTTAAATCAATGAGCTTCTCAATGCAGAATGCACAGTGTAGGAAACAAAGCTGTATGAGGGTGACACTAGACAAAAACACAGGACACAGAGATTCACCTCACATATTGACCACAGCTTCCTGGGGTGACCATGGAAGTCACATAAACTCTTTGCATGTGCAGCCTCTGATGGTTTAGAGGACTAGTGGCACTTTTATTATCTCTCCCCTGTCTCATATGAAAATCTTTATAGACAAAGCTTACATTCATTAGAAATTATTATATTATCACTGATCATCAGGCTTTGGGCTCAGCTTGGACTTGATACCACTAGAATGCAAATTTGAAGTAACACTGTAGGAATACTACATATTTCTCTTGTACAGTAAATTAACTAATAGGAAGGCTTATGTTAAAGTTTTGAGGTATTTCCTGTCGTCTCATGGAAGCCAAAATATAGTCACTAAAATGTCAAGTGAGTTTGTGTCCTGCACTCTTTCTGCCAGAGAACTCTATCACAGCTTTAAGGAACAATCCCAGGAAATCCTCCCAGCTCCGTGCAGCACTCACTGTGTGGCTCAGCACTGAGTGACCACTGGATGGCTACACTTCCCTTCAGCATCTCCTCGCCCTTGCTCCATCCTGTCATCCCAGTATTATGTGCTTATTAAGATGAACAATGGAAGGATACACCCAGAAATCTGGAAGTGTTCAAAACCCCGGCTTCACTGTTATTTGTACACTGTGGCCCATGAGCCTAAACACTGAGAAGTTACAGTGCTGTTGGAAAACAGCACCAAAAGGCAATAAATGTGCAGGGGAGAAAGGGAGACGCAGAGATGCGTTAGCAATAAAGTGAGCATATTCTGCACACTTATCTTGTTAGTCTCCGTGTGCTGGCCACTTCCCAATCTGAGCACTTCTGCTGGATATCCTACTCATTCGCTATTTTTTCAGATTTTGATCCCCTTCCCTAAGCTGGTACCCATCAAGAAGTCTCCTGCCATGTTCTGGGATGATCTCCTGGTTACTGATGTGGAGCAGGGATTCTGATCTCCACACCTGACATCTCTTCATCTCAGGAAGGTGATCTGTTATATTAGAGAGGTCACATGTGTGAAATCATCAGTGTATCTTCACGACATTCTCATTTTCAGAGATGAAATATTCCAAACCAAACTTGTAATTGTAGGTCTATTTATCTCCCAGGAGCTTTTGACACCAAGATAGTGCAATAGCGAGACAAATAATATGAAATTATAAACAGCAGCAATGTGACCAGCAGAGCAAGCAGCTCAGCTGCAGCATGTCCTGTGGTCCTGAGAACTGGAAGAGCATCTATTGCTTTCTCAATATTAAGTGCTGTAGACGGCCATGAACAGTCCAATTGGAAATGGTAGAAGGGAAGCTTTGGGAAGACAGAAAATATTCTAATTAAATTTCTGATTAAGGTGACAGTCATGACTGTTTCTGCCTGATGCTCACTTGCTTTTTTATCTTGGGATGACTTTTTTCTTTTTTCTATTAACAGAAACAGTGGAGGGAAAAGGTATCAAATACACTTTATGTGAGAAAAAAATAAATGCAGGTTTAGAGCAGGGCACTGCTGTAAACAGAAGGTGTAGTAACTCGGAAATGGCAGATGCTAGGTTTAAAAAGGAGAAAGAGAAAAAAAGCTATCAGTAAAAGTGAACGTGTCAATAATTATCCAGCATGAATGGATAGATGTGTCAAGAAAATACCCACCCACCACAGTCCCATTCTAACTATGGAAAAGGTCTTTTGTTGTGGCTCACAAAAGTCAGGACTCAGGAGGGAAGGAGAAAACAAGTGGTGTGTTAGTGAGTGAATGAAGTCAAGGAGCTAATTCTGGGTCTTGTATGCAATACCATTTCCAGTCTCTCACTGCAGCTGGAGTGAAAGAAAACTTCTCAGTCTAAATATAGCATTGGCTGATTGCTATGTGCTGTGCAATCATGCTGAAAGGTTGCTGTCCTGATGGCCATGTGAGTGGGAGGCTCTTTGCAATCAGGCATCAGTGCTGTGCTTTGCTGCGTGAGAGAATTTCCTGCTCCACTGAGTAATTGATACCAAGAGCTTGCAATAGTCAAAGGCTTTGATTTAACCTGCAGTCTCTGCAGTCTTGGCCATGGCTCCTCATGGTCTTAAAGGACAAAGTTTAGGTGATCATTTGACTTAGTGGTTTAAAGCGTTTAAGTAGACTAAGTGTTCAGCAGTTCTCTGTTTTTTCACCCCTGCCCCAGTTTATGGGGCATTTTTAGCCCACAGGGTCAGGCACAGCTGGATGTGCACAGCATGAGGGTGTCCTGGAAGGTCCCATGGCCTCTCCCTCATCACCTAATGTAAAATGTGCAACCATGGGGAAATAGGATAGAATGAGTGAGTGGAAGAACAGGATTCTGATTCTTGGATTGGCATGAATCTTGTCCTGTCCCTCAGGTGAAAATAAGGGCTGTCTTTGGGCAGGTGAATTAAGTCAACAGAATCTTGATTCTTCTGCCTTGTAGAGTGAGGATAATATACATTATCCACATGTAAATGACTTTCAGATATCTGAATGAAAAGTTCTGGTTAAACACTTCTTTTTAGAGCACTCTGCCATCTGACAATGCCAGATGCAGATATTCACTCTTGTTTCTTCAATAAAATTGAAGAAGAATCAGAAACTTGGGCCTTTTTTTTTTCTTTGTTTGAGAACTTTAACACACAGATATGGAGTAATAGTGCCATATCTCCTTTGGAACAGCATCTTCTGAAGACTGGAGAACTACTATTCCTTGCTCAGTTTCTGCTTTCTCATTGATCTTCTTCACTTCTGCAATGATTAAAATTAGGGATTGCTGAGAAGAGGCCAGAGTTATCATTTTGTTCTTCTAATTTTGAACTTCTGAGTCTCCCAGGTTTAAACTGTAAGAGCAGTGCCCATATGATACAGCTGCTTGCCATATGTGCTGGAGGGAGGAAAGTGTGATTTTGAGGAATATGATGACATCCAAACCAATAAAACATTCATCCCAAGGTGAACAGGTGTATCAGTTATATATTTAGACATTTGCTTTTACTGGCAGACTTAGAGCAATTTAAAAGCACAAAACCATAAGAGGAGGAAAGATCATAAGGGTCTGTGAGGGAGACTGACAGGGATGGAGGAGAGGGCTCATCATGAGCTACAGTGATGAAAACAGTGGGAGGTATAGATGAAGTGGAACCACTCTGAAGTTCTCCTTCTGGCACATACTTCATACTAAGAATGGCTGGTTTCCAAAGCTTTTTTTTTTTTTTTAATATCACAAGGAATATCTGTTTTGCTATTGATTGCATTTTACTTCCTTAAACCCTCCTGTCTTTGTTCTCAATTTGCTTTTCTGTCCCCCATCCTGTGTCTCATTATCAGAGTCCAAAATACCTCTGAAATTGGCACCGAGTTAAAATGATACTGAAGTAGATCAGCCTAGTATATCCTAACAGCCCAGCCTAAGATAATCCTGTGATTTTGACATATCATAATAGACCATTTTTAGATAAGTTTGTATCTTTGCCATATGTAAAGAAAGAACTCAGCATAAACCCAACCTATGCCTTTGGTGCTGCTTCCCTTGGGGGTAAGACAGAGAGAATCAAGTCCTGTTTGGACCTTTCAAATAAAGCATCAGTGGATGTGAGCAGGGTAGAAATGTCCCTCTGAGGCTCCATAGAGCATGCACATCTGGGCTTTGGGAGGACACACACAAGAATTTTCCATGAGAAGTAGTGTTGAATGTCTCATATAATGCTAATGTGTGATGCAAGGCATGACTATGTCACTAATCTACAGTAGCCCTAGTGACTTTTTTGTTCAGAAACCAGAATCTGTAGTTGTGCCTGTTAACTGTAAAGATCATTCCCAGGATTGGCCAATAACATGCATATTCTCTGATCAATGCCTCCCCCATCTTCCTGGGAACCATCTCAGGTAGCCTGATAGAAAGCCTGAAGGTGACTTATTTGCTATACAGTGAAGTGTACAAAGGGACTGGTCCCACCAGGTGGGATCTGAAGGGTCACCCACCACACGTGGGTGGGACAGACCTGGAAGACATTTAATGACCAAGTCCAGATTTGGGAGGAGAGTCAATACAGTGTATTGACTCTCACATATCAAAATGGAAATACATATTTGTATGCAATTCCTAACACAATCAGATTTTGCTGGTGGTGTTTTCTTCAAGGCAGCAGGTTTAATATCCTCTTGATGCTTGCCAGATGTAAGGTCTGATGTAGATCATCAGCTGGAGTGTTTTGTGCTTACAAGGCATTGTGGAACACATATATTTACAGTGCCACAATAAAACTCAGTTTGCTACTGCTTACCCTCAGAAGTCACTATAAGCAAGATGCAGGTTTTAAGACAAAAGTCCATAAGGATGTGCTTATGCTCCAGTGCAGAGCTTTATATTGACTTCTAGTGAAAGACTAAAGGAATTTCAGAATAATTAATGGTCTTTCTGTGGTTGTTCAGGTGATCTCACCCATAGCTAATGATGGTAATATAGAGGCACATGAGAGAGATGAGGATAATCAGTCATGCAGCAGAGCAGATCCAGCATCTAGTTAAGATATGGAAGGATTGGCAAGTGAATCTGTATGAAAAGAGGGGTACTTCAGCAAAGCATGATGACTTCATGGCATAAAAAGAAGGGTGTGCTATAAAGATCATAGATTTTATATTTTTTTCCTGTTTTTAAATAATACTGATTAAAACAACAGAGTTTAAAGGCATTATATTTATAATTTACAATATTTATATATGTGAATTTTTATCTATAACTACACATAATGCTAGAAAGTATGGTTGTATCATTTGATCTAACTCTCTGTTAATTTCTGTGCCTTACTCTTCATGCAGAAGACCCAGCTGGCCAAGGGAATCCTTTGTATCTTCTCAGAATGGTGTTCTGTCTCAAGGTTGCCAATGTGCAATGTCACAGAGGGAGGAGAAATACACCAAACCAAACAATCCAAAACAACAAATAGAATAAATAGTTAAATAGAAATGAGCAAATAAACAGAAGAGCTCTTGAAGCTGTTCATCAGGATGGAAAAAATATTTTTCTGATTTCTTCAAACAAGCTCATGCTTGTGATTGAAACATAACCACTCATTAAACCCAGAGCAGTTGATCCTCCTTGCCTACTGCAGCAACCTACAACCCCCAAATTCTGTAAGAATGGAGATTTACTGAATCTACATCCATCAGAGGACCATAAATCCTTAATTTAGTGGCTATAACTTTAATCCTAATAACTGTCTGAGAACACACTGTAAAAAGTTACTGAACTCTTCTAACTGATGAGGATGCTATCATCTTCCCTTAGCATCTTATCACAGAGCTGATTTGTGTAATCTGACCTTCCAGCTCATGAGCTTTTGGCAGAAGGCTGATGTCAGCAGTTCTGCTCACTCTCATTCCTGAGCTTGCATGGTGTGATACTCACCCACCAGAAAGCAAACCCTCATTCAGGCCTCGTTTAATGGCAAAAGGAGCAGAATACAGAAAAAAGTTAAAGCATTTGCTTATACTTGTCAGTGAGTTAAGCAAGAGAAAAGTAGAAATTGGCTTTAATTTGGAGCTTTTTAACCATCATAACGATGTGGTTAGGGGAGTTTCACAGACTTTTTCCTAAGCGAAGTTCAGTGGGTGTCAACAGATCCTGTGAATACATCAGTGAGTCCTGCCAGGGCTCCACCAAGAAACAGTACATCTCCCTGGAGCATGGCAGACTTTTCAAAAGCAGTAAATTGCAGATTTTGGTCCTTAAAGGACTTTGTTAATCAAAGCTTTACATCTGCAGATTTAAGCATTTATACAAGTTGAGCTGTTAGCTAATATTATTTAAATAGGGCTTGGAATGTTGTAGGCAGCCAAAATTAGTCTTTCCTCTTAACATATGGTATGGTATAACAGACCATCTAAGCCTTTAATCTTGCTAAGTAGGAGAGAGAGAGAAATCAAACATTTTTTTAAGTCAATAAGCAGCTGATAGCAATATTATATGCATGTGAAGTACAGCAGCTAGTGTTGGAGAAGCTGTGTTTTTCAACTGCAAGGAAGAACTTTTATATTACGGATTGCTTAACAAAATCCAGGTATTTAAAAAATCCCCTGGAATGAAAGCTAAACTTACACATATAAGACTAATGATTTCTTTTAGAGCTCTGCAAAAAAAGTACATCTAAGTATGCCAAGCCTTAACAAGGTCACACAGATCCAGTGTGTGACAAACCAATATAGAGTAAACCCACAGACATCAAAGGTTTTGTTCATAAAGTTAAGCACAGGCATTTACTTTGCAGAGCCAGAACCAAAATTTCTTTTTCTGTAAGTTGTTTATCCTTTGCCTTAGACAGAGATTTCATGAAGCAGATTGAAACTCCAAGGTTTTGTATTAAGCTTTAGGCCACTCTGATGTATTCATTTGAATTCAAGATGAAGAAAATCTCTACAAAGTTTTCTCTAATTTCTCTGACTTTTTATTTTGGGCACAGTAGATTGCATTCCTGATTTTGCAAACACTTAATGCATGTTCTTAATTTTGTACAACCCTTTGATCTGTGAAACCATAAAAGTTTACTCTTGTGTGTTAACATTTGAAGGACCAGACACATCAGAGTAGCAATATGTGTTTATTTTGAGAAATAAAATGGAACAACAATACCAGAAGCTGGAGTATTTCACAATCTAAAACCAGACAAGTTCTCCTTTGGGGCACATCTAGCAAATCTCAGTTCCCACGCTTTTCTCCAAAATACCACTTGAAGTTTAACTACTGAAGTAACTAGGTAGCTGCTTTAAATGCGGATGTATGCATTGAATGGCACTGCAAAATCTCTGCCTTTCTGAACTACAGAACTCCAGGACTCTTTTCTCCCACAGTGCAAAGATGGAAAGACACATGTGCCTGGCTGGGACAAAACTGCCTGTGTGGGGAACGAAGTTTAAGGGAGAAAAAGAAGGGAGAATTACAAGGAATGAACTCCTCAACAACACGGCGACTGTGATTTCTGTCTTTTGAGAAGGGACAATTCTGCAAGGCTTCATCACTGTTGGGGCTGTGTCCAGCCTTGCTCTTCCTGCCAGAAGGGGGAGAGAGTGGCATTGTGTAATCGAGTTTCTGTGGTGCCGTGCGATACCAACACGCTCCTAGGTAGGAGAGAGCCAACAACACAAAATAAAGCATGCATTTACCTTCCTACATCTGTGCAAGACCTACAGATATCAGTCAAGATGTGAATGGACTCTAAACAAACCAAATGGATAGATATTGTCACTCTTCCATGGCTAAAATCCCATTTGTTTAAATATCTGCCACTTGTTACTAAAGCTGTGCCAAATAGAAGATTGTGCTTCATAAAAGATAGAAGTCATGTTCTTAATTGAAACAGATTCTTAGAATATTTCGTTTGATAAACAAGTCTCAAGATAACTTTGTTCCTTAATGAGGCAGTCCTGCTGATTTTGTATTAATCCAGCAGATTTTTGTCACTTGGAAAAAAAAAAACAAACCAACTATAAAGTCTTTTTATCTTTATTCCATTTTCCTCTGGCTTCATTAAAAAAAAAAAAAAAAAAAATTTCCTTATCTGCTGTGCAGCCTCCGCTCAGTCCTTGTCAGAGATGTGTTTCTTCTTCGACACTATCAGCATTAGTACATTTGCTGAAGTTAAGCTATCTCTGTTGTCTAGAAAGTGGTTTCTTTGCTGGCTCTATACTTAAAAGAAAAACAAACAAAAAAAAAAGCTTGGCAAACTTCTTTTTAAACAATGTCTGGTATTTAACGAAACATTCCCAGCTGTAAAGGATGTAACACCACAGGTGAATTACAAAACTGACATTAAGTCTGAGTTGCTCTCAGAAGTCTGTTTTTGCCTTCCTGACACAGTGGTCCCATCCTGACACTGCTGGCTGCTCTCTGCCAAGCAGTAGCAGGTGACGAGCCTTTCGTGCTGATTTCTCTTTGGAAGATCAATCAGTAATGGTGAAACTGGGTATAATCCAAGAGTAACTGTACTTCATTTACTGTCTTGGGCCAGAGGCAGTCAATCAACAAGCATAATAAAAATTTCTTTTTGTGTTTTCCAGAAAAAAATCGACTGCTTTAAATCAGGCACCAAACCAGAGAGTAAAGCCTTTAGCTTTTCACATAGTACCTAACCCATATCTCTTCTTTCTGTATAGAATTTGGCATAACCTAAAAAAGACTGTTCCATGCTTCATCTTAGATATTTTTCTGGAGTGCAAAGACAAGTGCAGCCCTGCCCCACACACAGAGGAATTCAGGAGCCCTATTTAATTATCCTCCTGCATAATTCTGTGTCTAAAATATATTTCTTTATGAAACATGTATGCTACTTCAGCCTCAGATTTCACAGACCCTTCTGTTAAAGATGGTTAACAGCCTGAAGAGCAAAGCAAGTTTTCAAATATCAGAAGGGTCTGCATGACAACATATTTGTGAGATTTGTGTGATGAGGGGGAGATTTCAGCACCATAATAATTTTTAAGTACATTAAAAAAAAAAAAAAAAAGTCTTCTTTTCTCCTCAATGGAGCAATGTTTCAAACTGGGAGGCATGGAGGTGTGAAAATTCTTTTGGCCAGGAGTACTTTCCTCTGCAGGACATATAGTATCATTTAAGCCTTACAGGACAGGGTTATATTCATACAGCAATTTTCCAGTCCTGTCTTGTGTTGTTACCAGATATTTCTCCTCTTCTTTTCTTCGCTTGTGGAGAGAGGGAATGAAAGAAGGAAGAGGACACACTTTTAGATTGAGATAATTTTTTTCCCACTGATTGAGAATAAAAAAGGTTGAGCTGAGTTCTCTGAACCCTCCATCATATCATGGGTGTCAAAAATAAGATGAAGCTGGGAAGAGTAAGAATGAGCCACCTTTGTCAGAATGGAGGAAATAAATGCAACCCAGGTTCAGAACACCATTTGGGATAAAGGCACAGGGGGAAATGGGTATTAATATCTTTTCATTTTCATCTGCCAAATGAAATCAAGTTCACTCCCAAAAGGGAGCCTGAAAATAAGTCTTCTAAGACAACAACTTTCCTGGCTAGATAATCAAAAAGGACAAGAAAAATGTTTAAAGAACTGAGCTTTTCATGTGTGGGTATGTCCATAAAAATGGGTGCAGGCTGTATGTTGAATGGGCCAGACATGAACCATCTGTTACTTGGAAATAACTGAACTATCCTAGCACCCAATTCTAGTGTAAATAGACACTAAAACATACTAATGTGCTGTGTGCTGTCTGAAATGGAGATAGATTTTGTCTGTCTTCTCAGAGAATAGACAGAAAGAGGTCATCCCTTCCATACAGTCATGTGCGGCATTATCATTAGCTCATAATGCACGTTAGCCAACTAAAAGGAAACATTTCCAGGAAAGTAATGGATCTGTTAGTTCCTCTGGTTCAGTAGCCAACTTTTCCTTTTGTTCCCATGATGATTAGTTCTCATAACATATGAGAAAAGTAATTCCCTTTGTCTAGAAACATTAAATAACCATATCATTAGTAGTGCAACATTTGGCAATTTGTAAACGAGGTATTAACACTTCAAAACAAAGAATCAATGGCTACCTAAGACATTGCAACAAAACTGCATGACCAGTTGTGACTTTTAAATACTGAAGGGAGAAAGAGAGCTTTTTTTTCTTTTGTAAATTAAATATTTTTCTGGCAACAATTTTAGCAAATTCTTCCCTTTTTAAAGACAACTCTGGATTGGTTTTTCACTGTCTTAGCATACAACTAAGATGCTTCTGCCTCCCAAACAAACAATGAAGATCTGGAATGCAGGCAAAATCACTGTTTGGTGACATGCTCATAAAACCATCCAGAAACTTAGATTCCATCCAGCAGCTGGCGTTCATGAGCCAGATCATTATACCTTTGCTAAAAACCATACACAGCTTTTTGATTTCCTTTTACCGGAGCCTGGCCCCAGAAATGGTGTCAACAGCAAGGCACGAGAAAAAAGATGAGTTTAGAGCTCTCCTTCTGAAGATGGGACTACATGAACCTGACTCCACATTAGGTAGTGGGGACAGCAAAAGTATCTAATTTTCTGAGGAAGGCGAGAGAGCAGGCCAGCTGGCAGCTCCTGAGGACCACAGGGAGCAGGAAAGGAGCCAACTGGAGCAGATAGGCTGAAGGCTTGGGAGGTGCTTGGAGAGAGACCGTGGGAATGGGCAGAGGGAAGGCTGCAGAGGTAGGTGGGAACTGTATTCCAGAGTTTTGGTTGACCTGTGTAGGGATCTTGCTTCTGACTTGATAAGACATATCAGACATGCTGGTGAAGGGATTTGGGAGCAGAGGGACAGGAGGGAAAGGAGAATTAGCTATGACTTTAATGAGTGGAAAAGCTATGTTTGAGGAAATCACAGAGCCAGCATAAAGAAGCAGCCAAGAACTGAACCTGAGTTGTACTGGAAGGAACTGGTAGAATTTTGAATAGCAAAAAAGAATAATTGACTCCATTTAATGGCAGGGCTCACATCAGAAATAGGTATGTCAATTTTTATATGGAGACATATATTTTGCTGTCTAGCTACACACCAGCATACATAGAAGTGGTAATCGCACAAGTTCTGTTTTAAATCATACTCCTCCAAGTTAATGTCACATGAAACTTGATCTGTACTATAATTAATGAAAGTGTAGAACAGCTTAGCTAAGGAAACATAGAATTTGAAAGTGTATAATTAGAAATGAATTGTTTTAAAAGCCAGTATATTACCATAAAATACATTATGAGAGAAAATGTAGGTGGTGTATTACACAACAGATCAAGTGACCATAATAATCTCTTCTGGCTTTAGTATGCAGAAAATTTATAGAGGGAGATCTAAACTTGATACCTTGAAGGTTTCATTCTGTTCAGGATTGGCTTCTTGGCTGATTTAAGGAGATGTATGGGCAGAGCCAAGTTCAAAAATAAATGTGAAAGACTGATGTGTGAAGTGGTTCTCTTTAGTGCCATAAAAAGACCTTACATAAAACTAGGTCAGCTTTCCTTTGGTCATGGAAGGTGGGTCTCACCTGCCTCAGGAACATGTGCCTGCTCTAGAGGAAGTCTCATTTGCCACTCTGTTGTGCTCAAAGTTAGGGAGACTGAGTCCCTCAGTAGATGCCTTGAAAGGCACTACATTTTCCCCAGTTAACTGCACAGGAAATGTAGAAACCTCCTTTAAAGTGACTTCCCTGTTAGGAATATACTGTTATCTGGATCCTTTGCTGAAGAGTCTGCCATGAAAGTCTTGTTCAGCAGTCCCACTAATGTCCTATCCACAAAGATATCTTGAAGTAGCATTTTGTCTTAGGTCTAACATTTGTGAAATACTTGTTAAACTACCTTAGATATCATTAGATGGGTGCCAAGAAACTTTAGGAAGAATTCCAGTTCAATGAAAGGAGCTTTCCAAAAATCTGTACATTGTGGACACTCACAAGTGGATCAATTAAGGAATCTCATGAGATATTTGCGGCGCCAAAAGATGTTGTGTTTTTGAAATTCAGGAGCCCAGTATGCATGAAATATCATTTTTTCAGAAGAGCAGAATCTCATATCCAAGCTGCTGAATTATTAATATTTTTTAAATGTATAACATTATCTCATAATGAATCTAGTCTTTGTGTTCCCTAGTCTACATTGAAAAACTCCCTCCCTTTTTTTTTTAAGTTTTGCCCTATCTTCCCAAAGTTCACTGATAATGTGAGCACAGTTTGATGACTGTGTTTCTCCACAAATTACAGCTAGAAGCTCTCTTCTCATGCTTTATGAAACAGAGTCAAAACATAATAGTAGAGGGAGTAAAATGTAAGGTCAGACAAGCAGTGTGCAACAGGACTAGGAATTGAAGCCAGGCAACCTTGTGCTTTCATTGCAAGGTCTTTCTCCTCCTCCAGCCCTTTATAGCAGAAATGCCTAACACCTTGGTGCTTTCAGCAGGTTTCCATACTAGGCACATCTCTGGAGGTCAGGGGAGGGTGGGAAAGTCTCTCTTTGTCAGTGTGTAGGAGGGCCCTGACAGCTGCAGGAGGAGCTGGGGCCCATCTAAACCAATTTGGCAGCCCTTGCTGTGCTCTGGTCTCTGGAGATGGTGACCTGGAATGCAAAGCTTCCTGATTTGTGTGGTCTCGTGCCTACACATGCTGCACGAGCCTAATGCTAGTCTTGCTAGAAGAGGTAAGTTACAGAAATCATTCAGGTATGCAGAAATCTTAATTAAAACCCATGAGCTCAGCACAATCCATAAATATCTCAGTTTGATTTCTGGGATGAAAATTGAAAAATAGAAGAAGAAACTACAAAATGAAGAAAGAATTACCTTACTACAGCAAATTACTGTGAAAAGGATAAATATGTCTTTGTTGTAACTTTGAAAAAGGAAAGTTTTGGCCTGGTCTCTACTGTAGCATTATCTCAGACTAAGAAAGAGGGTGATGAATTTGTTGGGATACTCACTGGAGAAACTTCTTGATTGCAATCTGGCCTGCTGCTTAAGGAAAATAAAATTGGGTTCTCATCAGGCAACAAGCCTGTATAAGTTAATAGGCTTTAATAATAGCACCTCGTTACATTTTTATAAAACTGCTTGGGAAATGAATGCTGGAAACACAAAGGAAAGCTCTAAGGGATCACAGTTATAAAGCAAAGATAACAATATTACAGCATTTCAAAATAATGCATACACTATACTGGATACCACACAGAATTCAGTGACTGGGATTGAGGCCAAGTAAGCTTTTTGAATGGATGTCCAAAGCAGATGGGAGACCTGACTCATGCTTTGGAATAGAAAAATTATTTCTGGGACAAGGTGTTTGGGAAGCCTGATAGCAGTCAGAAAATTAGGGGGTACTAGCCTCTGTGAATTCTGTGAATACTGATATATGGTAACAATATTGTGGTCACTATTACAAAAGTCACATTTGCCAGCAAATAATGCTAATGATAGTTATACTTTTTGTATCCAAGGCACACCACTTCTTTCCCATGGATTTTTATTACCTCGGTGCAGTAACTGTTGACAAACATTTACATTTTTGAAAAATGATGAGCACTACGTTTGTGAATTTGGAGACATTGCTGTTCTCAACAACTGGTCATTAATCAATGCTGTGGTGAAGAAACTCTTAGACTCAGTGGAGGTAAGAGTGACAAGAGGAGAACACTTTTGAATGGATGCATGAGCAAACAGCACACACTGCAGAAAACAATGCTTTTATCAGTGAGGTCATTCTCATTGCCTGTAGTAAGGATCAAATTTAGGTGTTTTGTGTGGGAGCCAGGGCTCCCAAGACTCACTGATCAGGGAAAGCATTTCTGGAGGATGATGCAGAATATCTAATTTGTACTGCAATTAAGATACTAATTTAGATATCTTCTTCTTTCCTTTTGTTATACTCAGAACCTCAGCAGATACCTAAATTAAGAGATTAAAATTAGTCAAAAAAAACTACATTCCCTCTGCTCCAGTGTGTTCAGTCCCATGAAATGTCTCTAGGGGCTGTGTGTGCTCTTTACTTCATAGGATTGTTTAGTATATCAGGGGCAGATTTCCTCTGATCCTGTGTCCTCAGGGGTAATTCCATATTTTAATTAGTGTATAAATATTTTCAGGTTGTCAGGGTCAGTTGCTGACTAGAGATGAGTCTTTCATGTGACAGTGACTGACTCTTCTGAAATAGCAAAGTATGTTATATTCATCTCATTTGAGAGGTTTCTTGTGTGAGTTTTTGATGACAATTCTGAACATGTGTGGCTAATTCTTGTGAGATAGAGTCTGGCTGTTTTGTCTTTGAGGAATGAAGTCGTAAGAGATGGACTCAAACCAGAACGTGACACATTGCTTGGAGATGGAGAGATGCTTCTTCCACCCCACCAAGGAGACCTGAGGGAAACACCAGAGCCTTGACATTGGATCATTTCAGAAGGCAAGGTTCACATCTCTGGCTTCAGCCAAGACTGAGCATGAGTGCTCATTAAATATTAAATAATAGTAGAGTTCAGATCTGAATCCAATTCTCATCTTGCACCATTTCAGCTAAGCTGGTTATGAACAGGAACATGACTCGGAAATCCCTTTGAACTTTGGAGGAATTTTGGTTCTGGATCTAAAAGCTGAGTTCAGTAGTGTGCAGCAAGGGCTTTCAGTCAAAAGGGAAGCATGAAAGGGAATAATTCAGGATTATTTTTGTAACATACTCAAGTAAACAACAGAGAAAAAAAAGTCAAGTCATCTGTGACTTGCATTCTAATTGCCAAAAACTATCTAAAAATACAAATTAAAAATATGAAGCAGGCTTGTATGAGTACACTTCAACCACTATTTCACAGAAGTTTTAACTGCAGAAAAAAACCTTTATAACACCACCTGCTGTTCAGCTGGTTTTGACCTGACCCCTTTCTCCTTTTCTTGTTATTATAAACAGTGAGCTCTTTAAGTGAGAGCTGTTTAAAGGATAGGGGGCTGTAAGTGTTCCTTCCTAGATCCCAGATGCAGTGGGAGACTGATGGGCTTTTTGATCTTTATTTTATGAGTGTCTGATAAATTGCCTCTGGCACCTGGCAACTGAAATTTCACTATCTGAAAACTAACCCTTATGTCAAACAATGTGGCCAGTCTCATACTCCAAGTTAAAGAGCTGCATGCATTTAAGTACAGGATGTTTTCCAACATTCAGTACAGTATGTGGTGAAGCCCTGCTTCACATATTATTATTAGACAGATCCTCAGCTGATGTAAATTGGCATAACCCCATATGATTAAAGGAGCTGAACTGTTTTACATCAGCTGGCAACCTGGTCCAAAGTGCAACACACATACTTTTGATTTAAAATAGTATTTTGTATGTGATTCTTCAAAGGTTCAACTTTTTCAATGTATTGCTCCACAGCCTCTGGTTTTTGTTTCTGGGGCAAGTGAAAAAAAAAAAAAAAAAGTATTAAGATAAAGGATCACGGGTAATGTTTTCTGGTTTGTTTGTTTGTTGGCTGCTTTAGATGGAAGCTGAGCTGTCATGTATTTGAAATCAAAGTCTCAAATGGTGCTCTGGGTAATGACTACCAAACTGTGTTACTACTTGTGCCCTGGGGGAAGACACCCTGGTCCCAACTTTGCTACTCATGTGTTCTGGCAAATGATAGGAAAGCTCATGCCTTTTTTGTCAGAATTGAAAAGATCAGCAACAGATCTGCCTGAAATACTGGGACTTCTGTCTAGTAGTAATCCCATCATTTCATATTTTTCTCATCCTATTTTGCAACAAGGATTTGTGAGACAGAACAACAGAAATGGAGGAGAGGACTTATCATGAGCAACAATGATCAAAACAGTTGGAGACATACAGATGAATTGGAACCACTGTAAGGAAATAAGTGTAGAGGCAGCAGTTCATGTATTTAAATAAAACAGAACATGGTGAAGTCCTAAGTACAGAAGTTATAGGATCTGCTCCATGTATGGCAGCCAAGGGTGGCTCAGGGGTCTCTGCTGGGCTTGCGAGTGGGAGGAAGGTTTTGAACGTTCCTTTAATCAGGGCAGTCTGGAAACGTCACCTGGGTGAGACAGAACATTAAATCTCAAATAAAGCAAGAAACATGAAGTAACTGAAGATCCTGATCAGCATAGTAAACTGTGTATGTCAGTAATAGTAAATACTGGGTTTCTTTTCTGCATTCTTGGAAAATATGAAGTCTGAGGTAGCTCAATAGGAACATGGGTATGAAGTCACACTAGGTTTACATATTGTTAAACTTATATGTCTCCTTCTGCAGGATCCATTTCCTGTGACAGGCATCCAAGTGACACTAGTGTGACCGAATCTACAAGCCAGGCCTGTGCACAGTCATAATTGTTTTCTGTTGACCAAGACACATCCAGATTTTGGTTTTCTCCCGAGGGGAACATGCCCTCACTTAGCACATGTGCCTCTTCATTTCTTGCTGCCATCCTCTACCACCCTGATACACCCCATGGAAGGGCTGGGCGCTGACTTTGGAAAGATGACTGCATTCAGCACCCAGCACTGGAGTGCAGGTTAGATGGCTCCATGGGAGACATCCTGTTGGAGGATGACATCCCACCCAGAGTGCTAATAAGATCGTTCCTTTTACAGGAAAGCTCACGCTGGCAAATTGTCTTTGAAAACAATGCTGTTTGCTTAGAGCAGAGCATTCTGTGTTTCCTCTCAGGACAGGCAGCGTGGCTGGCAGGGCACTGGGGGAGGGCTCCAGACATCCGAGCCCTGGTGCAGGCTTTGCCTCCAGGCTTGCGTTGGGGTATGGACAAGCACCCCTGGAATTACTTTGCATCTCTTTCTACCCCCAGCCTCGCCTATTAAAATGGGATAATGTAAAACCTAGCACAAATTGATCCTGGAGCTGAGAAGAGGCTGTTAGTTGCTACTGAAGCACAAATAAAAATAATCCATAATTATTCCATAGAACATTTAAAGCAAACAGTCTGGGAAAGAAACAGCCACATTTTACTTCACTAAAAAATCACATAGGAAAAAAGGAAATGCAGATGTTCTGACTGAACTGTCTTATGAGTTGTTGACTAGTTAATTAATCAAAGTTGTCTAGTGATTTATTGATTAACAGAGCTTCTGCAGTCATGAACACGTCAAATTTCACAATGGAAAATTCAGCAATGGAAAAAGTCTGGTTTTTAGACCCTTCCTTAATCAAGACAGAGAATGGCATGAGAACTGAGGACGTTTCATGTATTAAGCTTATGCCAGGCAATTTAATTATATGATAGTATTGCTTAGGAAATTTTGATTGTTTTTTCCATGCAGCTTTTTTTTTTAATGTAGCAATGTTTTTTTTTCATATTTAACCGTGCTAGCAATAGCCTCCATATAAAGAAGTCCTGTAATGTCTTTAAGTACAGACAGACAAAAGTATGCATTACTTCCTGTGATTGTAGTCACATTCGGTACTCTGATAAAGGATAAATCCCAAAGGAGTTACCTTTCCTGTAGTTGGGAAAGCACAGAAGTAAAATATATTTAAATTTTCTTGGAAGACTGAGACCTACCTTAATTATCAGTGTTGCTTTGCTCCCTAGTCATCCCTATGATAAGAAGTACATGATAAGGACTATTTTTTGCAAACATTTGCCCCTCTGTAAAGTTTTCTATAAGTATTTAATTAATGACTGCAAAAAGCTACTCAAATATGTTCATTTGAATTGTTATTCAGAAGACACTGAGGTCTGTCACTATGCTCATATGTCCTGGAAGGTTAAATTTTTCTGTCATAAAGATGAGTAGGAGGCCAGTCCTGCATTATCCTAAGCCTCCCCTTTGTACTTAGTGAAGGTCAGCTGTAAATGGATTTGTTTCTCCACTGTGCAGGTGTATCACAGAATCATTTGGGCTTTAAGGGACCTTCAGAATCACCCAGATCCTAACCCCCTGCCATGGGTAGGGACATCGTACACTAGATCATGTTGCTCAAAGCCCCATTCAACCCGGTCTTGAACACTTCCAGGGATGGAGCATCCACAGCTTCTCTGGGCAACCTGTTCCACTGCCTAATCACCCTCACAGTAAATAATTTCTTCCTAACATCTAATCTAAACCTACTCTCTTTCAGTTTAAAGCCTGTACCTCTCATCATATCCCAACAGGCTCTTGCAAAAAATCCCTCTCCAGCTTAGGCTCCTGTTCTCCAGGCTCAACATCCCCAACTCTCTCAGCCTGTGTTTATCAGAGAGGTTTGCCAGTCCTCTGATCATCTTTGTGGCCTCCTCTGGACTTGCTCCAAAGGTCCATGTCCTTCTTATGTTGGGAGCCCCACAGCTGAGCACAGCACTCCAGGTGGGATCTCACAAGATTAGGGGGGGAAAATCCCTTTCCTCGACCCCCTAGACACACTGCTTTGGATGCAGCCCAGGACACTGAATCACAGAATGGATCAGGTTGGAAGGGACCAGAGTGGATCTGCTCAAACAGGGACATCCCAGAGCAAATGGCACAGGTTTGTGTCCAGATGGTTCCTGAATATCTCCTGTGAGGGAGACTCTACAGCTTCTCTGGACAACCTGTTCCAGTGCTTGATCACCTTCACAGAGCCACTTACCTGCAGGTTGGCCCTCCAGCCTGTAGTGGTGCCTGGGGTTATTCTTCCCCAAGTGCAGCACCTTGCATTGGCCTTTCTTGAATTTCAGATTGCTCTTCTCTGCCCATCTCTTCAACCTGCCAAGGTCCCTCGGCTGTCTGAGATATCAGCCACTCCAACTGGCTTTGTGTCATCAGGGAGATTGCTGAGGCAGCCTCTGCCCCTTTATCCAAGCAATTGATGAGTGAACAGTGCCCGCCCAGTATCAAACCTTAGAGGATGCCACTAGTGACAGGCCTCCAACTGGACCCTGTGCCACCGGTCGTGACCTTCTGGGATCTGCTGTTCAGCCTGTTCTCCATCCACCTTAATCCAGCTCACTCCCCTCCTCAGTTTGCCTATGAGGATGTTGTGAGAGACAGTGTAGAAAGTGTTGCTGAAATTGAGGTAGACAATATCCATTGCTCTCCCTTCATCCATCCAGGTAGTTGTTTCTCTTAGAAGACAATCAGATTGGTCAAGCATTGTTGCAGTGGGGGCTCAGGCTGCTTGACACCGCAACCTTCCTGTGAGAGTCTCTGCGGGGAAGGCGCTCGGGCCGGGCGGAGGGGGCTCACCACTCTCGCAGGCACAGCCGGTGGCCATGAGGCNAATGAGGCTACGGAGACAGGAGGGGGGCTGCGTGTGAGTTCCCAGCAGCGTTTATTGGCCTGCACAGCCGCGGGCCCCAACACCCACCCACACACTGGAAGGGACAGGGACAAAGAACTCAGAACAATGGGAAGGTATAGGGTTTTATGCTGGGGAGGCAAGGGGCGGGGAGAGCATCAGGGCCAGTGATCCGAGGGCCTGGGGGTGGTACACAGGAGGGGCCAGGGTGTGAGGGCCACTGGGAGGACAGGGAAGGAGTGGCCAGGGGACAGGGATCAATGGGGAACCGAGGAAGGGGAACAATCTGGAAGCTAACCTGGTAGGGGAGAAAAGGTGCAGGGAGGCCAACAAGCCAACCGGGGAGGCAGAACAGGGGTACATTTGCACAGCGTCACAAGGTATCCTGGGAGAAGCCTTTTCTGTCACCCTAACTAAGGGACTAGTCTTCAATTTAGGGTCTGTCCCTCCAGGGGACTACAATGGACCCTGGCTTAGTGGGCTCACCGGCCTCCACAAAGCATGATTTCATGTTTAATGAATTCGTGATGATTACTCCTGATCACCTTCTTATCATCCATGTGGATAGAGATGGCCTCCAGAATGAGGTGCTCCATCACCTTTCCAGGGATTGAGGTGAGCCTGACTGGCAGGTATTTCCCTAGATCCTCCTCCTTGCCTTTTTTGAAGACTGGGATGACATTTGCTTTCTTCCAGTCCTCAGGAACCTCTCCTGATCTCCATGATC
Organism: Chaetops frenatus; assembly: GCA_013400775.1. Taxonomy (NCBI): domain Eukaryota; kingdom Metazoa; phylum Chordata; class Aves; order Passeriformes; family Picathartidae; genus Chaetops; species Chaetops frenatus. The sequence goes on along the minus strand of VZTR01027756.1, from coordinate 661,411 downwards.
ATACAGTTGGCTTTCTGGGCTGTGAGTGTGCATTGCCAAGTCATATTGAGATTTTTGTCCTTCAACACTCTCCAGTCCTTTTCCCCAGGGCTGCTCTCAATCCATTCTCCACCCAGCCTGCCTTTGTGCTTGGGATTGCCCTGACCCAGATGCAGGACTTGCACTTGGCCTTGTTGAACTTCATGAGGTTCACATGGGCTTACTCCTCAAGCTTGTCAAGGCCCCTCCGAATGGTCTCTCTTATGTTATTATAAACATCTCAAGACAATTGTGTGCCACACTGGGTGAGACATTTTTTATCACTCAGGAAGGTCTTCCAGCAAAGCACAGAGAGGTCAGAAGGCTTATCAAAAGGTATGATGACCCTGTCAAAAGAGGTTTTCCTAATCATGTCCCAGTGTCAGCAGCTAGTAGAAAGTTCAGTGTCTGGTTTCATAACTCTTCAACAATGCTAAGTCTATTTATTTTATTGCACTCCACTGTTTCATATTGTATTGTATTATATTTCACAACATATTCTTTTACATGTTTTTCATACAAGGAAATCTGATTTCAGAAGAGGAAAGGTGATTTGAATTTGACTTCATTACATCTTCCTGGCTTCTGGAGCAGCCCACTGGAACAGTCCCCAGCTTCAAAAGTTAGAGTGGCCCTGATGCTTCTCATTTTGACACAAGTGCTGAACTAATCTTTGGCTCAGTAGGTGCTGAGGGAATCCATCAGATCATTTACACACACCTGCATTTAATGAACTTAAAAAATGAGGTAATACCATTTTAATGACAGAAATCCTCAGATTCTTGGGCTGATAACTTCGTTTGAGGAGGCAGTCACTGTTTTCCCAATAGGAAGAAAGAAAATAATTTTTTTCTGTTACTAGTAATATCTGGATGTTCAATCCACATAATTTTTTAATATAACTTTGAATTACCTATGATAAAAAGATCTGAAGAGCTTTTTCTAATAAAAAAGTGAAGCATACATGAAAAGAAAAGGTATCTTAAATATAAACATTAGAATACTGAAAATACAAGTATTCTGAAAGGATAGGCCTATTTTTAGAAGTTTAGGGATTTAGTCCTGTTCATATATGTGTCTATATTGCAAAGATAAAACTTCCACATAAATTGTGAGGAAGGAATTATTGAAATCAGTAAAAAAAATGTAACTTAATTGAGGAGTTGACTTTTCCTTTTCCATCCATGACCATATTGTTGTCTTCTTTTAAATGCTTGGACACTAAAAAGAATTTTTAAAGTGATTTTCTATGGACTTTTGTTCAGTGACTAGCTTACTTTGTTTGAACCTGCATTGCATCTGTCTTTGCACACAAAATTTCTTCTAATGTCCACAGAAACTCTCTGAGAAGTACAGGTGTAGGATGCACATTAATTATCTGAGGTTTACAAACCTACAGTGAAAAGACAGAAATTTATTCTCTTCCAAAATTATAGGGGAGACATTTAATGTAGATTAAAGTCTGAAATGTACAAAGAACTACTCCTGTATCTGTATTCTGTTACTTTCTGACACCTTAAGCCCCCACAGGCTCTTTCATAGGGTGACAGGCACTTTCCTCTGGGAACCAGAGAGACCACAATGCTCTCATCTATCGATTAACAACCAGCAGGGAAAGTTTATATCTGAATAAAGAAACAATGCATGGTCTGCAAAATCCTTTCCTCCTTTATTCCCTATTATCCTCCTTTATTCCCTGGAGTAGTTTTCTCCAGTGGTTAGTTTTTTTCTGTGTGTGCATTTTATTTGACTGACCCAGGCCTTACGAGTCACTGTGGTGACTCAAGTCACTCATCTTCCTGAGCTGCTGCCTGCCTAAAGTCAGCAAGCGACACAGGCCTCAGTTAAATCTGCAGAGAGAGGTGGAGTGAATCAGGGTCTTTCAATGCTACAATTAATAATAGTTTGGCTCTTGTTCTGCAAAAGCTTGACATAGTATTTATTACACCTATGGGTTGCAAGGGATCTACTCCAGAAGTAAAGATCACACCCAGAGTTCACAGGATTTGGCTCTGATGTTTCATACATTCTGTAATGCATGCTGCAAAAAGGGGTGGTTTTTTGGCTCACAAGTGAAACGTTTCTTAAGAGAAAAGGGAAACAAATGCAGCAGCCCCTTTTTGCAGAACCCTGTTTGGGGGCACACGGCATCAATGTTGGGCAATGTTTGAGATGTGTGAAGGGGAATGAACTCGGGTTCAGCTGAGTTATGCAGCCTGAACCCTGTTCTTGGTCCCAGCACACTCTGGGGGATGGAGGAAAGATCCAGCTGTCATGATCTCCAGATATATCTCCAGAGATACCTGTAACGATCTGATTTAAACCTAGAGGATCACAGAAAACTAAGTCCTTGTATATAAACTGGAAAGAACTTTGAAGGTTCAAAATATTCCCAAAAACAAGATTAAAACCAAACAGAGCTCAATGTTGATACCAAACAAATTTTGGGATATTTTATTTTATAGTAGGAGAAGCAAAGAGAAAGAAAGAGAAAAGTAGAGGCAAGTTTAGAGAAGGCCAAGGTTACTTCGAAAAGCGTAGGACAGGTCACCACCACACTGCTACCTTCGGTGCTGCTGAGACGGGGTGTGGGGAGCGGAGCAGTTTCTGCTGTTTGAAGCGCCTTATCTGCCTTCTCCGATCTCCGGGGCAGTTTGGCTGGAATTCGGCGGCCCTTCCTCCGAGATGCAGGAGCGGTGCCCAGTGGCTGCAGCCGGGCCCCGGGGTGCTCTCGCCCCGGAACGCAGGAGCAGGGCAGGGGTTCCACAGCTCAGCGGTGACTGCGGCCCGGGGCTGCAGGAGCAGGGCAGGGGTTCCACAGCTCAGCGGTGACTGCGGCCCGGGGCTGCAGGAGCAGGGCAGGGGTTCCACAGCTCAGCGGTGACTGCGGCCCGGGGCTGCAGGAGCAGGGCAGGGGTTCCACAGCTCAGCGGTGACTGCGGCCCGGGGCTGCAGGAGCAGGGCAGGGGTTCCACAGCTCAGCGGTGACTGCGGCCCGGGGCTGCAGGAGCAGGGCAGGGGTTCCACAGCTCAGCGGTGACTGCGGCCCGGGGCTGCAGGAGCAGGGCAGGGGTTCCACAGCTCAGCGGTGACTGCGGCCCGGGGCTGCAGGAGCAGGGCAGGGGTTCCACAGCTCACCGGTGACCACGGTCCGGGGCTGCAGGAACGGGGGTGCTCCTCAGGCCGGCAGCGTTGGCTCCCGCAGGCCTCAGGGTGTGTCATTGCAGGCTGTGGTGCTGGTGGGTGGGAAATGTAAAGGTCAGGGATTCTGTCCCTCGCTTTCCTCTGCACACTTTTGTGCCAGTTTTGCCATCCTTGTCATGGGCCTCAAGGCGGGCTACCCACGATCCATACTGCACGTAGTTTCCAGGTGTTCAAGAGTGATGATAAGCAGACATAATGACGAAGCGCTTTTTGGAGCCTTTCTCTTATTATTAGGCTCTTAAAATACCTACCTACCTACCCATCTACCTGGGCATCCAAGTGCTGCTTGGAAGAGCAGCATACAAAGGCCATAGGTAAGCAGAGACTTCTCAGTTGTGCAGCCATTCTGGTTTTTGCTCCTTGAGGGCCTTCCTACCTGTTTTTTCATGGTTTTCTCACCTTCCTTTTCTTTGTTTCTTTCTCTGTTTTCAGGGGGAGCTAAAGGAAATGGAATGAGACTGTGGAGTTCCCTGGGTGTTCCCCTGTCTCTCTTTGGCTTTGTGCTGTAGGAGGACATGTCACCCTCTGGTACCAAGCTGACAGTGGGTTGAGCAGTGGCTTTGAAAATCCAGGTCCAGCAAGAGACCCAAGAAGTCCAACCTTTGTTCAGTCACACAACACCATAGGTGATGTGGCATCATAGAGTCAGGGACTGCACTTTTTAGTCAGGGGTTACCTTTAATCTCTAATTTGGCAAAACAAAACAAAGCAAAGCAGAAATTCCCCTGAAGCATTTAATTTTTGCCTTTAATGCCAGAGAGCTTAAGTGTGGCAGTGTGGTGATGTGCTATGCAAATTAAAGCTGTGAAAAAACAAAGCTAGTTAAACACAAGCTTTTCTTTAGCAAGTAATTATTCTTAGCTGTTTCCACATGCCTCCTTACATCCACAAAACTCTGGTACATTACGATGAAAGACTTATTTCAGAACTCACACATGCACTATTTTGTTAGCAGTGGAAGCACAAGCAGAACATCTGGGTGCCAAGTTCAAGCAAAGTGCAAGATTTTTTCTGAATTCAGTGTTGGTGTGTCCTATCATGTAACTATGATATATGATAAAAGGAAAAATCACAGCCAAACTCAACCTTGTTCAAAGCAAGGTGCTAGTGAAAGGATGGGATGGAAAATAAGTACTAATGGATTAATGTTCCATGATAAATGTTTTATTATAAAAGCTAGTGAGTGATTAGATAATTCTTGCCTCCAAAAGCAGGGTTTAAATATTTCTGCTTGGCTAGAAACCAAAATAAATACATCACTTAACTATCTGGTTTATAAGAACATCTATATGAATAAAAAGCAACAGAGACTTGGTTCCTTTTGTACAGTAGGTGTAATAAATATCCAGCTATAGCAATGTGCTGCTTACTGTTTGGAGCTGTTATGATGCATAAAAAGAAATTATTGCAAGTATTAAAGGTACAGCCAGAATTCTCCTCCATGCAACATAGCTGCACTGTTCCTAATTAAAATAGTCTTCAAAGGGTTCAACAGTAAAAGTTCAGATTAAAAAAATCTTCCTCTTTAAGGAAAATGAAGATACAAACATAGGAAAAAAAACCCCCTGAATATTCAGATTTATAAAATTTATACAAACACTTGAGCGACAATAATTTTCATTTCCACCAGTACAGCAGATTTTGAACCCAAGTGGACTTGTCAAAAGGATATAAAGTGTAGTTCCTTATAAAACTTTATTTCTGTTGAGATCTTTATTAATTAATGACTCTCAAAAGACTTATGGGGGAAATTAATTTTATCCCTGTTTCAATGGTAAAGAAGGCAAGGTATTCAGAAATAAACTAGCTTATTCAGCACCCTCCAAGAAATCAGACTGCAGATGTCTCAGGTCCAATTTAATACCATGTTTAAAGGATCGTGATAGCACTGATTGCCTTCGTTATACTTGATGCAAATCGTTGGATTGACACTTGATACTTTGTGGTTAAGGGATTGTCTTTAGAGGGGCAGTGTCCTCAAATTAGATCACAATGGTGCCTTCCATGCCATTTTCTCAGAATAACCGATATAATTTCAAGTAGCGTCTACAAGAATTCAGTCTGGGAGGCCTGACTGGACCTTGTGTAGAGTTGTAAGAGAAAAGGTAGACCCTATCACACGAGTGAAAATACTCTCCTCCTGTGTACAATTGCTGAGACATGGATAAGAAGGTTAGAAAAAATGATGAAAACTCTAAGTTATAGATGCAGTCACAGTCACAGTTCACTGACTTAACAGAGAACGAACAAACACGGGAATATGTGAGCTACGGGGTGGAGGACACAAGTTATTTTACTAAAACAACAAATTAAGAGTAAAGCAGAACAATACAAAGAAATGTGCTCATGCTCTTTCCTTCTGTCAGCTTAGCATCCAAGTCTGCACTCTGCTTCTTGTTGAACTCCCTTGATTTTGTTCACGTCACTCTGGCTTGCCTGGGTTATTGAGGGATACTCCAAGTGACAAGGGAATATAGAGGACATGAGCAACAGTCAAAGCAACCATAAGTTGATCAGTAGATATTAAAGCTGAAGCAACCCATTTTAAAGCATGACCTTATGCTTCTTTAACATTACAACACTCCCAAATACTAATCTTAAAAGCTCGGGCTGATCTCAGTATGAAAGCCAGACAGACCATTCTCTTAGTCCAGGCAGCCTAGTGATAAGTGAAATCTAATGCATTTTTCTTCTGGCCTTCTAGCATTCAATATTTAATAAATATAAATATATTTATGTAAATATAAATATGTTGTAAATGGTGTCTGCTGACAGTGGGATGCTGGATGTGCTTATGAGTTGTTGCTCTGTGTTCTGCAATCTCACCACCTTATTCTGTGAACAGGATGAGAGAACAAGAGCAGGAGTGAACCTACTAATTTCAAGTTGCCTGGACTTTGGAGAGATTGTCCAAGCTAGCAGTTTGGGCTCAGGCAGACAAGCCCTAAAACTGAGCAAAGTTGGGGATCCCCAGCCTGTGCTGAAGTCTCTGCTATCACAGCTGTCCTGCAAACAGTCCTCAGATACTCCTTAAAATGCTTACTCAGGAATGTCTACTCACACTACACTCACTCCAGTGTAAACACACCCTTAAAGCAGATGTACAACATGCCCCAGAGAGAGATAATGCAACACGCAGGGATGGCTGGTGACTAAAGCAGCCTACAGGCAGTCCCTCTGCCCTGCACATTTGTACTAAGGTGAAGGTCAGACTTCAGCTTGGTGCAAAGCTAGTGGAGCATGACAGCTGCATAAAATACAATATAATAAACATATGGGAGTGTTGCTTTCTTCTGCTGCTATCAGTCTTATGGATGTCAGTGGAATGAAGATTTGGCCTGTGTTGTATTGCCCTACAGTAGTTTTACAAACAAGGCAGATTTATATGGCTTTGGAGTTAAGCTACTGCTGCAAAAACAAGTCCTGTAGAAATGCTTCATGTGAGAATATTTATAGAGAGGCTACACTGGCTTCTATTGTATTAATGCTGAGGTTTTCTTAAAGTTATGCAGAGCATAATTATTTTCCATTTCTGCTAAGGGACGGGTAGAAAATTATACTTTTATGAAAAGATCCCCAATCCTAATATCCCTGGCTTAAAATAAACCTCTTTATGAAAGTACTTAAATTAAGCTATGCATTGAAATCCAATAGAGGATTGGAACTCGAATTGTCTTGCATGCAAGCTACTAGGAAATGCATCTGGTGAAGCTGTACAGCACATCCACAAGGAAAGATACATGACTGTCATTGCAATTCAACTCACTATTTCCTCTGAAGTTCAACAAACACTGGAATTTGGGTTTGATGAGTGCTGAATTCACAAAATTATCTGGTCACACAACTCACGTATAATTGAAATAGGAGCTGATTGCTTTGAATAGCTTTGATCAAATGGACCCAAATTTTGTATCTATCAAACTTCACTATATTTTAAAAATATATTTCTAATATTAAAATGTTGTCAAATGCCAGAGAAAGAGTTGTTCTCATGAATGTTTTACAACAATTATTTAAACATTCTCACTGGAGCATGAAAACAGAGTGCCCATGAGTAACCCAAAGATGCAGGAAAATCCTTTTCCCTATGTGGGGCAGAAGTGACTTGAGGGCTCCCATGTATCACTGTTGCCTTTCATATCGCTAAACATTTTAAAAAGTAAAGCAGAACTATCACATATAAATCCACAGAATGTGTATGAAGGTCAAGAAGTTTCCTCCCTTCCCATTGATCTATATGAACAGAACAACAACATATTTCTGCAAGTGCAAGGTTTGGGGTCAGAATGTTGGTTTTGTCAGAAGACAGCCTGTGACACGGTTTTAGGGGTGCTTTTGAAAATGAATTTTCACCATAAAATGAAATTTTTCTAGTGCTTATAGAATTTGGGGCATTAGGGCGTATCCTGCAGCATTTTGAATCAAAACTGACATACTTTGGAGTGCAGGTTACCATCTCTATTTGTCTGAGGGCCTGGGATGGGGTTGATGCTCTGCCTGTGTCCTCTACCAGAGAGAGGTTTGGCTTTTCCAGCCTTGAAATCTCACAGATGAAGAGCAGCAGATGGGTGCACTCTTGCAGGCAAGCCCTGGGCTCCTATCTCAGGTAGGAGTAAAGTTTATACACCACAGGCAAAGGCAAGCTTTCTTCAAAGCACTGATCACACTAAGAGCCTAAATAGAGTTTTCTAAAGCACTTTTTTTTGGTTCCTATCTCTCCTTAATGGCCATAAAAAGAGTGTAGGTTGACTGGCCTCTGAAATTAGTTGCTTCCATTGATATTGTGAATATCCACTGAGTGCCACCTGGAAAGGATTTGCTTCCTCCTGGTCCTCTGGAGAGTGACCCTGTTCACTCAGGCTGTGCTCCTGAGTGAGCTTTTGCCCCTGCCTGAATTCCAATAGAGTGAAGGTTTGTTTATATCCAAACTGAATCAAAATTTCCAAATAGCACAGGGTATGGAGCTGTGTGAAAACTGCAGCTCTGACTCCAGGGAGTCTTGGTTTACAGTGAACCTCTTGAACAAAGAAACATGATTTTTTTGTTTTTCCCCACTCCTCTGATTCCCCTGCCATGAGCCAGTGAGGGGGTGACTCAGGCTCTGCTCTTGGGGCTTTTCACTCAAATGAAGATGCTGACTCCTCACGAAGCTACTAGTGGTCTAAGTGTAAATCTGCTTTCCCACCCCAAGGACTTGCCTCTGACTATGCACAGAAATTTATAGTTTGTTTTTTAAAAAAATATTACTCCCCATTACCCATAAAAGAGAGAGGCTTGTTGGAGCTGCACACCTCCCAGGCACAGTGCTATTGGTTGCCCTGCCAGCCCCGTGATGTAAATTACCTTTGCACTTTGTAATAGAGTCAGCATCATGACAGGAACTCACACATCACTCAGTTGGCTAAAGGTAATAAAGAGGAAAATCAAAAGGAGTATGAGTTCATGCTGGAGGTATGTACAATCAAGGAGAGAGATTTATGACAAAAGCTGAGTTATAATATTAAAGGGTATAAACAGCTTCTTACTGTTATGTTTTCATACACTCCATGTTCCTTCTGTAAGTACAGTGTTAAGTTTGGGGGAGACTTAGCTGTGAATTTTTGCCTTCTTAAAAAGGTCTGGAAAAACAAACTTTCATTTATATGGCATAAAACCCATTGCTGAGGTTCAGCCTGCTGGTGTGGATAAGTACAAGGTAGCAGCCTCTGGCTAACAGCCATCAAAAGCATGTTTTGAAAGTCTGGTGTGATGATTCTCATTTGTTGATAGAGGTTTAACTTCTACAAAACTCACTGGATATTCACAACACTGCAGTGACACTTATCATCAGTAGCCACTCAGGTGTTCACCAGTATTTCCCAGAAGCAATGCCAAGTGCCTGACACAAGGATGGCCTCAGTACAGGCCGAATCAAATTCATTCTCCTCAGAGTATCAGGACTATAACATTTTCTGAGCATCCTCTGGTACAGAGTAGGAATGGCTGTGCTGTCTTGGGCCAGAGCTTTACCAATTTCTGTTGCAAATGCTGAGGGAGCACCATGCTTTTAGGAGATGGCACACTGATGTCCTTGGTTCCGTGCTGGTGACTCCCCACAGAGCTGCTCCATCACCATGAGAGCCCCTGGGCATGGTCTGCAGCCCAGTGATGTGGGCCAGCAGCCCTGCATCCTCTTTCCCCTCTACTCACACTAACCCCTGCTTCCTAGTAGGACAAGTGTTTGGTGTACAAATGAATAAAGAAAATAAAGAATAAAGAAAAGCTGAACAAACAACAACAACAAAAAATCAATTGTAACTTGGAATGAGCTCAGAAAAGAATTTTAGAAGAACTGAAATGCCGCAGAACCATATAACAAAATTCAGACAATTTCAATGTGCTTTTTCTGTCCCTTTCTTTGTTACAAAGCAGTTCTTTGCACTTGCTAGCACTATGTGATCTGAGTTTCCTAGTAAAAGTGCAAAAAGAACACTTCAGGTGTCTGTGTTTCTTCTGGTGGTCTTTATGCCGTTTTTATTCTCACTAAGAAACCAAAAACAGACCCAGGCACTAAGATCTCCTGCCCACTCTTTGATCACATCGAGTTGCAGCTAAGACCTCAGTCAAAGTCCCTAAGGACTGCTGTACACTATACGTGGTATGTCAGCCCTTGCTCTGGGATGCCCATTTTTCACCCCATCTCACCCCACATCCCCACTGGCTGTGGTGAGATAGAGGGGAAGCCAGGTTTAGCCCAAAGAAATCATCTCATAATTTGACAAGAGGGTAGAATTACAGAATCATAGAATCAATTAGATGGGAAAAAACCTCTGAATGTATTGAGTCCAACCTTTGACTGAGCACCACAAAGTCAGCTAGACCATGGCACTGATTGCTTCATCCAGTCTTTCCTTACACATGTCCAGGGACAGGCAACAGAAAACGTGGAAAGCATCAGCCCACTTTTTATATTAAAGCAAAAAGGATGAAGCAGATGTTTTTAAGTAAACATGAACTCTTGTTATGCATTTCTGAGAAGTCAAGAGAAGCTTTTTCAGAAGCAGGAGTAGCCCATGAATTTAAAGGAGTTTTAAATACTGTACTTTCCTATAAAGCTATAAAACCCTGGCAGAAAGCTCAGCAGCCAATCAAGGAGGAATGAACCTGAGCATGTTATAACTCAGATTACCAATAAAAATGTCAGGCTGAAATCAGAAGTGGGTAGTTTTATAATCTTGAACTGAAAGTATTTTTTTAATTGCTTTCAAATGGGGAACTTAACAATATAATTAAATATATGTATAAAAAGCCCCAAAGTGCTACAATCTGCTTTACTATCTGATTTTGTCAAGCTGATTATTATTACAATAGGGGAAATGGTGGATTTGAATGTCTTTTCTCTGGCACTGCAATTTCCCAGCTGTTTTATTGGGATTGTATTAAAACTGGACAAAATGTACTCTGCTGCTTCCATAAAAACTAGTTAAGCATTAAGAGTTAATACCAGCATTTTAAAATCATTAAAACGAGCCTATAGCTGTAGATTAGTGTGGGGTGAGATGTGTTATTTGAAGCAGGTGTGATCTGTCAGGAGCAGTGTTTTGGCATTTTACAACCAGTGGGGCTACGTGCACAGCTGTAGACTGTAGAAAAATGGACCCAGCGTGGGTACAATGGGTGGCTTTGTATATATGCTGCTATTTTGCTAATGCACTTTTAGCATATATATAGATAAACAGTTCAAATATTGATTAGTATTTGGTGGTATTAACAGGCTCACTTTAATCTGGTTTAGTCTCTAAAGTATATTATATTGATCAGTGACCATTGATATATTTTCTTAGTGAGATTAAATTATGCTCTTGCCCAAAGGATATGTCTGTAAACAAAAGTGCCTGGAGGAATAGTTTGGGGAGTGAAAGGGAGCTAAGTATGTGTCAGTCAGGTGTAAACTGTTGGAAATAACCTGTTACCATTTATGGGCCAGCTTGTACGGATCGCTTCAGAATAGAGTTGGTTGGGAGCCAGCCATCAAACACTTCTTTTGTTGGAAAATGCCAGTGTGGGGAAACTGAAGTATTTCATAGGAATGTGTCAGGTCTGATGAAGTTTTGATGAAATACAAGCAGGGTCCTGCTGGAAGCCTACCATGTTCCTGCCAACCTGCACAGGTTGTTGTTGGACCAGAAATTGTTTATTCTTCTAAGGCTCATGTTGATAGGGCTGCCCCAACCTCCACAGGTCCTGACCCTCCCTGGTACTGGTGGGGCTGGGCAGTGTGAAAACCTTGGCTGGGGCGTAGAGAGTGATCTTCCAAGAATTATTTGATCATGAAAATTTCAAAACAATTTCTTCATTATGACAAAACAATTTTTTTTACATGGATTTGCTTCTCCATGGGGCATTTTTATATTTCTAATTTTTCAAAAGGCAGTGAAGTTTGCAATTATTTTAAGTAAAAGTGTCTTCCCAAGAAAAGAAAATTTCGACTTAATCGCATATAGTTGATGGCACAGCAATCCTACTGAAATGATACACATGGATTACCCAAATTTTCATATAAGCTCCTCAGGTGTTGACAGCAACATGTTATTTGGGACAGGAACATGTAGTCATCTTCCACTGTTTAAAGTGGTAGAATCCTTAATGTCATAGTAGATAACTTCCATGATATTACTGTTTTAAAGAATGTTATTTATTATACTACAGAACTAGTGAAAAGTATTTTTCTAGCTTTGTGGTGGAAACAAAATATAATTGAAATGTGTAAACTCTGTAAGTTTACAGAAATGTTGAGTTAAACACCATAAAGTCTGATAAGTAAATTTTAAGAACAAATAGATTTCTCTGAGACGGACAGGTTATAGATAACGTATAGGTAGTGCTCTTTCCTTTGCTGTAAATATGAGAGTCTGTTTTTCTTCCCACCTATACTGATTTTTTTTTCCATTGTAATTCATTTTTCTGCAGTGGAGCTACTAGTGATTTATACTAGTGCAAATAAGAATCAGAATTGGGAGCATTACTTTCAACCCAGCAGAGTCCATTTAACTGTCACAGTGGGTATAGACAAGAGCTCTCAGAGAAGGTTGTTTATCCTTATGGAAAGGGACAATAAAAACCACAGGGAATTTCCCTTTTGGCCTGGGTGAAATTTTAAGGGATGGAAAAGGGTAATTTTTATTCTACACTTTAATTATCCAAGACCTTTGATGTTAGTGGTAGATATCAGTATAAATCTGAAGGGCATGAAGTTAATGGAATTACATTAAGGATGAATTTTCCTCAAGGAGCAATTCACACACTCTGCTTTGCAGCTAAGAGTGCTATAGGTCAACAAGGCTTTGCTAATTATTACAGATTATGTGAAACATGACTACTTAGACCACAGAAATATGTACTGTTCAATTACACATGTATAACAAAAAAGACAATATTATTCTGAATCTTTCCTGTTGAACAAAATACTAGAATTTTTTACTACTAGATTCCAGACAGGAGCACTGGTATGTTAGCTGGAGGACTGTGAGCATTAAACAAAGTCTTAAGAGTTTAATCCTCATTTTTGTACTTAAATCTTGTACTATTTGCATTCTCTGTTACTGGGACATTCACACGATCCCTGGTGACTCCTGGGACACAAAATGTGTATCCTGTGCAGCCAAAGGAGCAAAGACAGCACTGTCACATAATAAATAAAACTGTGGAAGATCAGATGTTATAACATCCTGAAGGGTGTAGTAAGTGAAGTCAAGCTAAGGAAGAATGTATCCAGAAAGGCCTGTGAGGCAAGACCAAATATTTTCAGTTCAAATTCTCACAGCGGAAGTGTGAGGGCATTATTTCCATCATCTCTGGTGATAAAACAGAGGTGCAGAGGAACAAGGACAGAGATCAAGGAGGAAAGCTACCACCAACACTTTCAATGTCCCCAGTGTATAAGAGTGGCCTTCATTAAAAAACCAGAAGTGGTCACATAAGGTGATATGATATTATAACCGCCCCTTTGGAAAGAGAAGCTCTTCTGTGGCAAGGCTTGGAAACCACTTTTGGTGAAGACTAGTCTCTATTTGGAAATCGTCCATGTCTGTGGGAGAGGCCTGTAGTTTGCTCTTGTTGATGGTGAAGTTATGGTACAAATGGTTTAGAGGGAAAAATGTGTTCTAAAAGGGCAGTGGCAGGAAGAAAAATGTCTTTGTGTACACTGTGGCTCAGTCTGCAATAGCATCAATTTAAAGACTTCCTACGCTTTACTATCATTAACACATTGTAAACACAAGAAGCTAACTTTTCATAAAATAGCATCCATTTCATGGTCCAGATCACTCCCCTCTTGTGGGAAACCACACAGGAAGAGCAGGGTGAGCCTCTGGGGAATATGAAGAATTTCAATATCATTCCTTAAGGGAAGGTAATATTTCTCTGGCCCATAAACAAACAGCTCATTTGAATGTGAGAATTGGTATAGCTGCAAGACTGCCATAGGATCCAAAATCCAACCCTCCTCCATGATTCTGCATCCCATCAGTACAGCAGAAAGTAACTCTGGGGCCACGGCAAATCTTGTGCTTCTTAATCCTCAACCTGATGCTGTTGCAGGTCTCTCTCTGGAAGAAGTTAAGCAGAAAGTCATACAACCTGTGGCAGATAACTTAATTGAAAAATATAAGGTCTCAGATAAAATAAACAATGAGGTCTGGATTTCAGGAAGGACACAGATATGCTCAAGATGGAGAAAGTTAAACATAGTGAGAGGAGATTTAAAAAGGAATAAAGAGATATGTCATGAAAAGTTGAAGAATTGAGCTTATTTTCTCTATCACAGAAAAAAAAAATGCAGTGTCCATCTGTCACTCCAATGTAACATGGGTTAATCTTGTTCCTTTATCCAGGCTAGGGCATATATTAGGTCATAAAACCATGGATAATGACAGATTTTGAGTCAACAGTGATGGCAGTGTCTAGCTGAGGACAGATACTGCCTCACCTCTCTAAAGACAGCATCTCTTGGTTACCACTATATTTCCATCTAGAACTGTCATCTGCTAAGAAACAGCTCTGCCCTGTTTCTTATTCTGCATTACTCTGCATTTCTAGAATCCTGCTTCTAGTCACTGTTGCAACTCCTCCACCTGTCTTTTTCTCCTATGGATATGAGCTCAGCCAAAAGTTTGCTGAAAGTATGATAAAGGTACTTTCACTACTTTGCTGAGTTCTGGAGCAGGAGAGTGGGAGGGAGGAGGGTTCATGTCCCACTCCTGAATTTTCACACCCACACATCATGTAGGCCATGGAGCTGGGTTGGTAGGGACAGAGCATGGTGTCAGTGTCAGCCTTTCATTTCCAATTAAAGATGTCACATGTGTGTCTGTGCTACTGAGGACAGCCTGGTCCTCTGTAATGAGATACAAGCTTACAGGAGTACTAATTGTCCCAGCAAAGTTCTGGAAAAAATCATGTGGTAGAGAGTATAAATAAAAGATCTAACAGTCTCTTTCAATTAATATTACTTGTATTGCACTTGAAATGTATCCAGTGCTACATGAAGAAAAGCACATACCACCAGTGCAAGCAACAACTTCCAGCTCTGTAAGAAGTGGGAAACACATTTTTTGCTCAAATGAGGTTTGACTTAAACTAGTGGCACTTTGGGCAGCTGTTAAATTGTATTTTGAACTGGCATTTGCAGACATCACATCCAGATTGAGGCAGAAATTGGACAAAGATGTGTATGGCCATTGTTCATCTGAAAGCTATTCCTGTATTCTCAGTAGAACTGTTGATATTTGAATTGGGGAAACACCCCCTCTCTCTGTTATATTGTTTCTCCCTTCCACCAGCAGCAGTTTTGTTTTCTTGTAGTGAGCCCCTCTTTTGGACTGCCTGTGCTCAGGCAACAGGGCTGGGGTGTGGGGGGACCCACTCTTTTTCTGTCGCCTTCTCCAGCATAAGACTGACAATTGCAGAAAGCCAGCATCACTTGCAGTGCAGAAGAAAGATAACACAAAACTTGGTTAAATGGTTGCATCAGAGATAGATGTATAGTTATGTATATGTATAAATTTCTCTTGACAAAGAAATGGCAAAGTGCAGCTGGGCAGAACAACCATCTTAGCCTTGCTTTACATTTCTTCTTGCAGAAGTTTAACCATCAAGAGAACCCACTGCTCCACTGAGCAGGGATGGGGCAGAAGATTTGGGCTGTGTTTTCACCTGTGACTGATGGACTTTCTGACTTGAAACCAGGCATACAACTTCCCTGAGACCCAGTCACTGTGCCAGAAAAACAGACTGGTGAAAGATATCTCCCTGAGGCATGGTGAGGATGAATAAATAGTGGAAAGAGCATAGAGGTACTTAACTGAAAGGTACTTGATACTGTCAAATAATTTTTATATTCCTTATTAATTGATAAATAGCTATTTGAACAGTCCTTGGGAAAATGTGGACATTTGAAAAGAGGCCAATAATATTCTTTACAGGAAAAGCACAGACCATAAATTTGAACATGCCTTATATAGGTTATATCTGAAGAATGAAAAGATATCTGTAGATTAAATTACTACATTTGTAGAGTATAAAAATAGGATATAGTCATAATCCTCCTTTGAGTAAAGCAGGCAAAAGAAAAAAAAACCAAAACAGCTGCTTTGCACAATTTCTAGATGCAGAGTTCAATAAAACCGTGATGTATGTAGGATGTATAAGCAGAACTGAGCTTGGATATATTAATCTCCAAAACCCTTTATTTTGCAGCCAACATATGCCTACATGGAGTAGATTAAAAATATTTATACAAGGCAAAATTCCAAGGCTAGTGAACATCCTGTTGCCAAAGACATTTTGCGGACAACAATATATCATTTTACCACATACAGTAGTTACTGCTTTCACAGTGAAGGAATATGATAACATAGATATATACACATGAAATTCAGAAATTATGTTTGTGCCCACAAGTTGACTGAAGTGTCTGCCATGTAGAAGACCAAATCCTCCAAGTGACTGCAGATTCCTTCTTTCCAGGCTGTGAATAATTGTTTGGACTCCAGGAAAAAGTTGTGTAAGTTAAAAAAAAAAAAAAATTGTTTAGACATGATGGATGTCTTTGGTTGCTAGCTATAGACTCGGAGTGAGTTGCCCTGCTGCACCACAGATTTTCTAAGTGGGGCAAGGCAGTGCTTTAAGATCTTCACATCACCTTTGGAAACATGACTGACATGACTAGCCAGAGTTAAATCTTCCTATGCACTTCACTGGTGGGCCACAAAAACCTATTCAGAAAAAGAAATCAAGGAGAATGAGTGGGTCAGGCCAAACATCCACCCTGTCCAGAGCCCCATATCTGAGAGCAGGCTTTGAATTATTTCTATGCCATGAGTGTGCCTGATCTCTTCAAACCTGCTCCTGCATCCCATTGCAATGACTTCTGACATTTTATTTCTTACTGTTACATACCCCAACGTGTTTTTCAAGTCTGACATGGGTTTATCTCATTTGGTAAAATCCCTTCTTGAAAAAAATCAGGCACAGTGACCATATCCTTCATGTTCAACTTCTTTGAGGGACATAATTGTACATATTTCTGCAAGATCTTCCTCAGACTGAAGATTCTAAGCCAAATTTCCTGTTTCTTTGGTGGAAGTATTTCCACGTCAGTGCCCATCTTTATCTTCCTTGTCTCTCTCTTACTAGGTTGCTATAATCTTTTAGAGATAAGGGGATGAGGACACTGAGCAAACTGCACTGGAACCAAAGATTTATATCACAAAATATAGCTGCATTTTTGTGTGTTTATTTTTTTTCCCCCCTTGTTCTTCTTTTCTTTTCTATCCCCTTCCAGAAACACTTCTGTTTTATATGCTACTTTGGTATGGGCCTTCTATGGGCTCAACCTCCCTCTGGTGGCTCCTGTCTATCTTGTTTTACTATAGACAGAACTCAGGGAAGCTGTGATCCTAAAGCATATATACCACATGTATTCCAAGTTATATTACTAAAATGAGGAAAAATTAATCCAGACTCCTAGTTTCCAGTTTGTTTTGCTAAAAAAAACCCAAAAAAACCCCTGTGAAAATTATCCTGAAAGACATAAAAATGATATTGCCATAGAACATGTCAAATATGATTATTTACATTAATTAGCAGTTCTCAGACTTAGTTAATTTAACAAAGTGTGGTTATCTCCAGTTTTGGCAAAATAATCCTGTTGTTCTGCCAATTATATTGAGAAAAATAAAAGCAAGGTACATGGAAAATACTAACATTAGATAGAAATGTTAAACATGCTCCAAAACCAGGTATCTTAGCATCCTGCTTAGCAAAAATAAATCTGAAATAAAAATTAAACTAAATTAAATAAAACTGTCTTTTCTGGATGATGCTGGGGAATAAAAAAAAAAACACCCTACTTTTTTTGGGAATTAAATGAAACAATTTTTGTCCTGGCACAGGGCTGTTAATGACAAAGTTAACATTTTTGTGTTTTCACAGCACATTTCATAAAACAATTTATTCGTCTTGGTTTTGATGTTCACTTTGAGTTTTCTAAAGAGGTTAGAAGTCTATGAAAAGAATGTAAGGAAATGCCTCTTCTTGGGTATTTTTCAATCTGAAAAGGGAATATTTCTTAGGAAAAAGAATTTAAATAATCATTTTCTCATAATTACTTTTGAACCCTTTGGTTAGATAAAATTGAATAATCATTTACATCTTGAATTTTGGACTATTTGAAAAGTGGCTTGAGAAGTCATTTCAATACAAAGCAATGCAAAATGTCAAAATTTTCATTTCAAAGTGTGTACTTTTTTCATATTGCTTAGCATTGTCAACACAAAATTGCAAAATCAATTTGTTGTCCAGCCACTTGCACTTTGTCAGGTTTTATTTATTTTTTTACTTTTTTTGTTGCTTGGTTGTTTTAAAATTCTTGGGCAAGCAGGTGTAATTTGCTCTAATTATAATGCCCCATTGTCCAATATTTAGCCCAATTTTTTAACTCTGCACTCTCTGAATATGAACCTCATCTTAAAGAAATCAGAGCTAAAAAACTGACTTTATAACATAAATGAGTATCAAGGATGATAATAAACTATATTGGAGTCAATATCCAAAATTATTTTAGCTGTTCCATGGTACACATCAGTGTCAAATATTTTAGATGATTGCAAGTTCCCAAACCCACTTAATTTACAGAGAAGGAAGGTTTGACTCTGTTTTTTATCTTTACCAAGCTTTCAAGCAGAAACAAATACCCAGCCCCCCAAAACCTAAAACAGAAGCAATAAAGTACCAAATAAAAGATGAGAACCTCTCCATTCCCAAACAAAGCTGCTATTGGCAGCTACATTCCAGGACATCTTGTTTTGATTTTTCTATTTCATCTATTGTTCATCTCAATTGTTTTTCAAACATTTTCAGTAAAGATCTTTAAACAATTGTGGAAATTTATTCTCTTAATTAAAAAAAAAGAAAAAGAGAAAAGAAAAAAAGGTACCTTTCAGCCAGAGAAGCACTTTAGGATGGTTCAGAGCATTCTGAACCCAGTGCCATCGAGGTATCACCCTCACATAGGTGTAAAATGACCACGTGTTTGCAAAAGTGATGTCTTGCATTGTGCTGGAGGCATCAGGTATTTCCGTGCTCCCAGATTTTAGGCATCCTCTAAAATCAGGCAAGACCTGATCCTGCAGACATTTACACATGGTAATTGGTAGTTCTGATAGAAAAAAGTCACTTTGACTCAAAGATGTTGAAATGCATGAAGTCAGAGGCATGTGATACAGAAA
>VZTR01027756.1:615213-642403 GCA_013400775.1 Chaetops frenatus | reverse complement strand
AATAAACGTAGCCGCGTTTTTAATTTTCCATCCAATTCTTTTTTTCCCAAGCTACACATTGTAGCAAATACTTGGTTACTTCTGCATTTCCCAAGACTTCTTCTCCCATGCTATTTTTTGGTTCTATAGCAATGATAAAAATATTTTGAATGCAGTATATATTAAGGCTGTTGTTGATTGAAAATTACATCAAGATATATATAAATTGCTTTTAGTTTTGTTTTACCTCCTTTTGCACTCTATATTCTATTAGAAAAACATTTGGCCTGCCCTTTTTTCTTTTTTTAAAATAAAGCAATCCCATTCTTTTTCAATCTGACAAATAAAACTTAATAAAATTATATTCTTTGATCTGTACCTAACAAAGAACTGTATATTGTTAAATGAAGTGGAACTGCAGCTACACAGTTTGCTGTGGACACACACTCCTGGAATCAATTATCTATAGATTTTAGAGGAGCACAGAATTTACAGACTTTTCAAATGGGAACTGATGGTGAGCTGAAGGAAAAACGCAGATGTTTCATAGTGGGGCAATGACAAGAAAGAGATCAATAAAACACTATGAGGGAAAATTTTAAAGGAAATAATATTTCCAGATTTATATATAATATTTCATTGGGCACTGCTGGAGGAAATAATTTAATTATTTGCAGATATAATATCTGTACATCTTTTAAAATGGTTTCTGTGAGAGTTGCTGAATAATAAGGAAATATAATTGCAGTTTAATACACCTAAGCATTAAGTAACTTTTCTGTATCACATATTGTTAATAAAGTGGTGATATAATGTCCACTCGCTGCCCAGCAGGAAGAGTGCACTGCTAGAAAGTTTACCATAACCAGCAAAGGGGACGGAAACTGCCACTATTACAGCTGCTGCCAGAGCCATGGCTGTGCTTTGCTGGACATTCAACATGCACTATGTACCAGGATGAAGGAAATGCTTGTAAGTTTTCTAGCTAGCCATCAGCAGATGACTGCTCTGAGCAAAGGGTTTTTAAATGGAGGTCCAGCTGTGTAACCATTGGATGCCAGATACATTCATATCCACATCCAGGAACTGTTATTTGAGCCTGGAAAATTGGACATAGGATTGCACAGGCTTCCTTTGGATTCAGTTGAGAAAGAAAGAGTCTCCAAAGGGAGATTCTATCTCTCCAGTGGTTCTAAAAACAGTGTAGAAAGCTGACTCAGATGCTGACACTAATGCTATAGATACCTACAGGAGGCCAGACAAGCCTCATGGGTGCCTCTGTGGGTGATTCAAGACAGCTGAACAGTTCAACTCAGCTCCAAATCAGCAGCACTAGTTATAGTTGCATGCTGAATCTGCATCTGCTTCACTTGCAGTTGGTATGGGTGTCAGGCAGAATGAGTTCACAACTTACCTCACTGCCCAGGTGTATCCCTGGGATATTTGGAGAAAGCATTGTAACAAGTCCTAGAGCTTTGATAAACATAACATTCGTGAATCATATACTTTAAGAAAACCAAAATGTAAACAACAGTAAAGATCTATTTACCTTTCAGCTTCACCTCTAGTTTGTTGTTGTAGATACATTGTCTTTAGAATTTTGGCATAAAGTCGTGTTGCTCTTGGTAAGGCATCCAGAGTGACAGATGGAGACAAAACAAGACATAAACAAGCTGTGAAGGTTTGTACAACTGGCAGAAAGGTAAAATCAGGAGCTGATATGAAGAGCACCACTGGTCATAGAGGTTAGCATGGAGAAAAGTAAAACAAATAAAAGATTTATCAAGGAAAGGAGAACAGATAGGGATTTAGGACAATGAGTCAGGAGGATGTTTCTAGCTGTCTCACTTTGAAGGTTCTGTAGGGAAGTCAAGAAATTTTTCTCTACTTATCCTTTTCTTATGCTCCTTTTTGCTAAATAGTAATATTTACATTTTTAGGTAGAAAAATGATGGTGAAGACCTTTCCTATTGATGGATTTGCTGTCCATAATGCTCTGAATTAAAAATGTGGATTCTGTCTGATACCTGCAGCCCTACATTATCTTGATTTGAGCCTTACATTCTCTCTTTTCATGTAAATGTTTCAGACTACTCTTGTTCACATAGTTAAATCTGCCAAAACTGAAAGAGGATCCTGGGGCAGGGACAAACAGAAAATACTAAGTACTTCATTCTAGGTGTGATTGCTTTCTTCCTACAATGCACATCTCTTGGAACTGGGACGGTCTAGTTAGAGCTGTCACCTTTTCCATATCACCCTGAAATCCAAGAAAAAGGAGTCCTGCAGTCATGAATTGTTCAGCTTATAGATAATGGAACTGCAGGTCTGGCAAGTGCCCTGGCCATGAGACCATCATGCCATCCTAGGAAATAATCATATTCACTCCCTCACTGGAGTCTGGGCTGCTGCAAAAGTTGGGTGTTACTGAGAAGGACATGAAGAGCCCAGCTCTGTCTGTGGTTATCCACCAATGAAGCAACTTCTGAGGGTCTAAGTGTAACTAAAATTAAGGGCTTATAATTCTTTCAACTGATACAGATGACTTAATGAATTCAGGTGCCTATAAGGCCAGGCAGCTCTAGGAGCTAATTTGTTCTCTGGGTTTGAATAGATTTCAGGATTCCACTTGGGCACCACTCCTGACGAAGTGGAAGCAGCAATTATCAGAAGTGAAAAAATCAGAGTGATGTTTAAAGCCATGGCTCCTGTTTACAGCTTAAGCATGTGCCAAACACAGCTGCACTCAACATTTATCAGCAAAAAAGAGGCCTCCAGCTGTCTTGTTGACAGGTACTAACCTTGCATTGCTCTCCCACAATAATAGATTGTACTTGTGATCAAAAATAAAATATTCTGTTATACCCCTGTAGCCACCCACCCTTTCTGCCCTGTACTCATCAGCATTTACATACACATTCAGTAATTCAGTGCTTGTGCAACTGTGCAAACAACAGCACTAGATAGCACTGTTTCTTTTAAGATTTTCTTTACAGATCTCTGGTTGAAACATAATCCTGACCTAACCATTCCCTCCTCTTCTAGAAATGGGAGGGTATTTGAAAATATGATGGTACTTTGAAAGCCTGTGGAGCTGAGAATGGGGACATTTAAGCTGAAGTGTTTGATCTTTGCACTCAGAGTTAAGCATCATTTAGATGCCAAGTGGCTTAATTTTCAGAAGGGCAGACTGACTGCAAATGTGCTGGGTAATTAACATCCCAACAGTCCATTTAAGTAACTTAATAATGTTATCCCTGATTTACTGAGTAGGCCTCTGGCTCGCAAATCAATAGCACAGCCAGAAGGAGATCCCAGAGCACGTAACTCCCCCTCCAGTGCTTCTCTTCATTAAGCCATGAGTCAAGTTTAAGCTGCTACAGATATTTTGTGGATAGAATGGTAACTTCCCGCAGCAGGTGGGGTCAAAACACAGGCATGCCCTCACCAGGGACTTCCTAACTAATATCAGATCTGCCCACACCTTCATTCCCTGAGCAACTTCCCAGGTTTTGACTGTCTCACAGAGAGAGTAAAATCCAGCCTCAACCCAGTAGTGGCAGTAACATGAGCTCCCTCCAGGGCCAAAATTTTTGATCACACACTCAGAAATATCTATGTGAACAATCCCCCTTTTAATGTTATTTCTGTATAAATTATGCACTGCTCCTTTCCAGCCAACATTTTTTTTTTTTATCAGCAAAAGTTATTTGGTAAGGTTTTTGTTTTCATACTGAGTTTTGATTAAAGAGGAGGAAAAAAAGAGCTTCATTTCATTTTCACAGTATCTCGGCAGAGCAAGCACTCCTGTTTCTACTGTGGGATTTTGTTTTTCTCTACAGTATGTCTTGACAAATAGCCCTCTCTGATTACTCTGCTTGCACAAGATTTCATTATGGTTTTGATAACATGCCACAATCTTTAAGTTTCTGTTTGATATAAAGAGTCTGTCCCTGAACAGTAATCATGAGACAGTGGGGAATATTGAGTGTTAGAGTTTCCATATTTTATGAGCTGCCAAAATAAATGATTTAGAGCATAGAAGCCTGTATTAGTAGCAGATCTCCAGCTTCACTAAGGCAAGATACAGTGCTGACAAGTGGGCCAGTTTGTGGGAACTTATTTTTAGTTCCATTGTTATGACTTCAGTCTTCAGAGCCCAGATTCCCAGGTGGTATGAGTTGATCTGGTTGCATTGTCTTCTGTGCAACTGTGAGTTCTCCACTCGTTTATGATTCTCTCCATAGCCCATGTCTGTCTAAGCATCTGGTGCTGATGAGACCAATCTCTTCCGGACATATCCAAAATTTTCATTTTACCACTGCCCAACATGAGCGGTGTTTTGATTATTTGCAGTGCTTCTTGGGGTCCTTCTGATCTCTGCTATACCAATTCTGTATCTGACTGTAGAAGTTGTATCAGTCAAAGGGGAGTCAAGTTAGTTTTAAACTTTGGCTGGCTGCAAAAGAGGAGTAATACACCAGAGATCAAAGGGAAATATTTTCCAAGGACCTCATCCAAGGGAGCTCCTCTTGGATGAAAATATTCCAAGGGCCACACAGACTGAAAAAAGTCTCTCCAGAGGCCAGAACTGCCCATTTTCAGAATCTCTGTGTTAACAACTTCCAATTCTCTGTTTGAGCAAACTTTTCTGGTGGTTCCTGTTTCACTGTGTTGTTTATTATCTGTCTACTTGGGAAATCATATGTAGGTAGTATTTCCCACCACATTAATTTTATCTTACGTGTATCTTAAAAAGTAACACTGAACTGCTCCCAAGACTGTGGGAAATTGTGTTTCTGGGAAGTTACGGATTTTGGGTAAATATCTTGGTGACATTTGTCCAGTCAGTGGAGTTTGACCAGTAGTGAGTTGAAATTATAAGATATCCCCTCAGCAGACTCTCATAAGTTTGGGTTTTTACCCCATAGCAGAGGATTTCAATGCATCTATAATCAAAGAAAAGAACAGTGGAGTTTGTTGTCATGACCAAATTCTGAATAAAATGGGATTGAGTCAGTACATTGGATCTAAATTCCAGATTGTGGCCAGACTTCTACTCTGCTACCTTCTCTCAAAAACCAGAGTGTGTCTGGAGGACTTCAGTTTGCTGAAATCACTCCCAAATAGTCATGGTGATTCCCATTCTTTGCATACTGGACTGATGAATAAAGATCTTGCAAGGAAGGAAGGAAGGAAGGAAGGAAGGAAGCGATTTAAATTGCTCGTTGTCATTGCTCTAAAGGATGTAGGATAAAGTAATCAAGTGAAATCCATTATTTGCTATGTCTTGTCTGAAGCAATAAAGGTTTAACAGGTCATATTATCTTGGTGATCCACTTCACACACCTGTGCCCTCCTGTTATTTTCAAATTACATTTTAAAAGATTTGTGTCTATATTAAAAGAGTATACTGAGGTCATTTTTACATGGTTTCATATTCTGAGAGGAATTTTTTTTGAACCTTCATTTGACCTTCCTAATACATTGAAGAGGAGGGGAGGAAAATCGTGAATCAGATGATCAAGGAAATAAGGGAACTGGAAGGGATCTCTGGAGGTCATCTAGTACAATATCTTGGTTAAAGCAGGACTACAACAACAGTAGGTCAGACCAGCTGAGGCCAAGCCTAGCTGATTCTTGAAACTCTCTGAGGACAGACTTCCCACCCAGATGTGGGTTCCAGTGTTACACTGCTATCCTATTGAAGAAGTCCTGATGTTCAAGATGAACCTCCCAAGCTGCAGCACTTTGCTCTTGCCCTTTGTTAAATCATCTCCTGCTCCTGAGAGTAGTTCGGTCCCATTGTCTTTACAACTGTCCTTCAAAGAGCTGGCTGCTGTTTAATCAGCCCTTTGCCTCCACATCACTTCTGAAAGGCAGGGCAACTTCATCTGGCCTTCCTCTGGTCACACTCCTCCTAATGTGATCCATTAAGAAGTTTCCAGTGCTTGTGATCAGAGCACCCTCTTGTCCACTAATCTGGTATTTCCTAAATGCAAAATGTCCTTTTCAAAAAGACTGCTGTTCAGAAAATTCACTCACTGACTTGTGCTTGCCGTAGGTACAAACCTTTGCATTTATCCTGGCTGAATTTTGTGAGACCTCTCTTAGATTAATCTTCAAGTTTGTCAGGGTCCCTTTGGCTTCAAACTCCAGTTGCAGAGTGTATCAAACCATGCCTTTTCTGCTAAATTATGAATTGTCCACACATTTGACATAGGTGGCTTCTGACTCATTATCCAGGTCATGGCAAAAGATGATGAAGAGCACCAGTCCAACTCTCAGCTCCAAGGCTGCTCTGCTTCTCTCTGGCTGCCAAATTGATACTGAGGCACTAATTAGAATGAGGTGCCTTGGCCAGTATTCAACTCATCTTGAAGACAGTTTGTCTAGATGATATTTCCTCAGCCTACACATGAAAACACTGTGTGGGATGGTGTCAACAGTTTTACAGAAGTCAGAGTGTATTACATGTTATCTGCACAGACACTCATTTCTTCATCAGAAACACTTGGGCTGGTGGTGTGTGATCTGCTGATGTTGACTGTTCCTGATTACCTTCCTGTCCTTCAAGCTGGTGAGGCAATAATGCTAATGTGGTGGTGGTGGTGGAGAGGATGGAAAGCTCCTCTGATGGAACAGGTTTCAGTCAAATGATACACAAAAATATTTTACCACTCAGTGCAAATGGCTGTGCATTGAACCAGTGCGAGTTTTGGCGGCACCAAAAATTTTGTCTCCTGAGACTCTTCTTCCCCTTAGCAGAGCTTCATTGCTGCTGGAGGTTTTGTGTGTCTTGACTTGGAAAGCACATAAGTATGCAAGGATATAAGAACATTTATAACTTTGTAAAAATATGGTCTTAGCAAATATAGTTTGTTCTTGGCACCAAATTAAGCTGTCTCTTACAGTACCTGGTCTTTCCTGTATCCTGCCCTTTTCTCCTATTCTGTTTGTCATGTTCCTTGATAAACTATTTTAAATATCATTGTTATTAAGTATCACTCCTGGACATGAGTCAGGATGGATGAATAGCTCATTTCACATCTCCCACAGTTGTTGTTTTAGGGTTTCCATAAACTCAGCTAGACATCAATGTATCAGTTACATTTGGGCCATATGTTCAAGACTTTCTTTAAAACATTAGGAATAGCATCTCATATTTTATGCTGCTCAGTATATTATAATGTAAAAAAGTAAATATGAAAGACAAAATTAAAAGGATTTTGGGTTTGGTCAGACTGAAACCTCTCAATTGACCCCAAATTAATTTCATCTTGCAATTTCCCTTCAGAGAATTTTGAAATTTTCTAGTGGGGAAAAAAGCCAAGGTTTTAAATCCTTTGTGAAAAAGATTTTCATTCCCTGCAGAGCTGTAAAACTCAAGTAACAAACATGTACATGTTTTATCCCCTCCTAAATCACATGTCAGCTTCCTGCAGGCAAATGCCAGCAGTTCCTGTCAAAGGTATAAGGTATAAAACTGTTCTGGTAGGAGCTGAGCTTCAGAGACTTCCTGGCTAACATGGGGATTGTAAAAAATTCCAAAATAGATTGGGAAGAAGGCAGCATTCATGTGGAACATGGAAGCTCTGCTCCAAAATCAGAGTTGATTTTTAAAGGGTCAGGGTGAATTGTTAGAATGGCCTTAGGCTTTTCTTTGGAGAGATACAGCTTGAAGAAGAGAATGTTAAGGTGATAAAAGTTACTCCAGTTACAGGATTCTTCAGCTGGAACTTTCTGAAAACTTTGAGAAGAAATATGTGTCCTCCCTGGAGCTCACACAAGAACTATGAGTGGATAATGTATAAAGTGAGAAATGATCATTTTTCAGGAAAACAATCCAAGCTATTTCAGAGAAGAAACTGAAGCCACAATGATAATAAATAACTAAATAATACTTGGTTATCCATGCCAAGCTGTGTAAATATGTCCCTAGTTTAGATGAGTGTAAGTCAGAAGATGTGCAGAATGAGGAAGATTTGCTTTAGAATTAGTCCTTAAAATAGACAGAGATACTCTTAAAGTAAGTAAATGAAGGTGATAATCAGTGTTTCACTCAGTCACAGCAGACGGAAAGAGCAGATAAACACTACCCTATCTGGTGTATCTTCTGGCCTGTGCTGGATTTTTTTCTTCAGATTAGCCTCTTATTATTTTGAATTTTAGGAAGTTAAAAGTCCCGAAGAAGTGTACACAATGATGAATATGATTTTGAAGACTATTTGATAAATAATCTATAAAATATTTTTATCAGTGGAGACCTTTCTGATCTTAATCCTAAGGACTTCTTTGACCTAAAATATAGCATCTGCAGTAAATATAAACTGATCTTGTCTAATACTTTAAAATCCTCTGTAATTTTTTTTTTTTTTTTAGCCTGTAGACCTGGATTTATATTCATTTCATCTGACATATACAAACATCCAGCCTAGGTACAAAAGGTCAAGTAAGTTACCTAAGTTGTCTGTGAAACAAGGTCATCCATGGGTGAAGTGGTTGAGCTTCCAGAAATCTGCACCCTGACTTACCTCACTGCAGCTTCACCAGTGACTGGAGCCCATTTTGTGAGAAATTAATGGAAGCCACTGAAATCAAAGGAAGAAATTAAATGCTCCTGCTTAACTCACAGACTTCAAAAATTCTTGTAATTAAATTAATATAGCTTGCCATCTATCCATATCTTATTTTTCTTTTTATGTAATAACAATATTTAATAATTAATATTTAATAGCAATTATATAAGTGTTCTTTTTAAATGTACTCTTCTATATTCATTTTTTCTCTGGGTGGATATTCCTTTTCTTCACCTAGATTCTTGAAAAATCTTGCAGACTTCTTTGTGTCCCCAGCACAGGGGACTGTGAAACCTTGCTGGTTTGTTGCTCCTTGGCAGTGCAATCCTGATACTAACATCCATTTGTTTAAAATCAGTTACATAAAGCTGAGGACACAGATGCTGGTAATTCCTGGAGTTGCATTAATGAAACAGTGATTTTCAGAGCTGCTAAATTTTTGGAACAGCAAAACTTTACACAATCTGCAGAGTTGCAGAAGGATGGTTCTCACACTATGAAATTAGCAGCAGTGGTAAAATAGTTTGATAGTATTAAACTGGCAGATACAATTATTGATAAAAGAACCATCATAAATCTACAGAAAGCAGTGTTGACAACACCTATGAGATCAAATAATATCAACTCCTCTCAGACTTGCAATGCAAGTTTAGCTCTTTCTCTTACAGCCAGTTACTTGTCATTTGGTAATTTTCAAATAAAGACAAGATTGCATGGAATCAATTTTAAATAGGAGCTGTGGCTTGTAGGTGGTCATGGCCATCAAGATGATCAAGCTGTTTAGGAAAATGTTCAACAGTCAGCAAATGTAAGGTCTGAACATGAAGATCTTTGTGGCCAATTAAAATACACATCTGTCACATTTAATTCCAACAAAATCAAGGGAAAAGATTATTATCTTCCAAACTGAGGTGTTTTTAACATGTTTTGGACACACAGTATTTCCAATTCATTTCAGGCTCACTTTATATCTAATCTACATCATCTTTCCTAAGTTTCTGTCAGAATTGTTGAAATCTCGGTTAATTATCAACATTTGTATAATTTTCTTTCCTGTGTTATGACTTTTTTTATTTTTCAGTTTTCTTGTCTTTTTTTCTATTAGCTCTCTAAACATTCTCTGTCCTTAAAAAAACTGCAAATCTTCCCAAATAACCCCTGGAGTGCATATCCATTTTAACAGCCTGAGAAAACCCATTGTCATTTAAATGCCTTACTTGCTCTCACATGGACATATGCTTAACAATGGTGCTGAACTGGAGTTTTAGTGCTAACCTCTAGACAAATCCTTCTTCTTGGAGCCTGCTGTGATAGAAAAAGGTATTTCTGTCACCAAGTGCACCTCACCCCTCCATCCTTGGCTCTGGCCGGAGGTTCCCCTCTCTGCAGCCTTGCTGATAGAGCTGATGCTCCTGTCCCAACATTGGGCAGTGCCTGTAGGAAGTGTTTAGCCCAACACCAAATTCTGCTGAAGCTGATGGTGGCAACCACCTCCATTAGAGCCACTGCCTGGACAGGGGCTGCCTACCACATCCCAGCTCCCTTTCCTCAAGAACCAACATAGAGGTGAAAGTGGGAAAAAGCCCAAACACTTCCAGAGCTCAATATAAAAATCATTTAAGGTACAGCATGTGGCATGCCAGGAAACACTTAATTATGATTGTAGGTTTACTTAAAGAGCGCTAGTGTGTTTAGCATTTTAGATTTTCTACCCTAAAACACATGACATGAGATTTATGCTGCACATGTTTAAATCCAAAAAGGTGTTATAAGTAGGAAAACGGGGAAGGAATTAAAGAACAAACAGATTGCTTGGTGTGTTTGAGTTCATAAATAGCTTCTCCAAAGTAATATCTTTCTAGAAGATGAATCAGGAAAACTTCTGTTCTCTGTGAGCCAGCTGAGCAAAAGTGATTCATTCAGCATGCCTGAAACATTAGACAACCTTTTAGGGTGGTCAGCAAACATCCTGCTCTATGTACTCAATATCACACAGACATTGGCAGAACCAAAATGGAAAAGTAGGGTTTGTTTATTTCGGGGACAACTCATTGTATTTTTTCCAACAGTTCTTCCTACTCTAAGCGAACCTGCAGTTATTTAGGGCCGGGCACATCACTGTAAATTGTCTCCCACAATGCAGGAGATGGAGCAGATTAATATGAAAAGCTTTTATTTTTAAAACAAATGGCCACAATAAACAACAAAAATATCTCATTATAAACTGGAATGATTAATAAGTTGCACACACATAGGATTCCCTTCCAAGAAAGGAAGGTCAAACAGTTAAAGGAATTTTGAAGCTTTGACTGTGATCTATATGATTACTCAATATTTCTCTCATCAGTTGTTATAAACATATATATAAGGATGAAAGGCTCATTTAAGGCAGGAAGGATAGGCTGCTGGAAATGGCATAGCCTTTGAATTTAGGAGTAATGCTGTCTAAATAACTAATCTTTCCACTCTCTGTCTAAACTTAGGAAAAAATTGTTTCAGGTCAACCCAAAATGACTTTTTTGTTAGTTTTGTCAGAAAAAAAATGAAAGAAAAGGTATTTCAATTCTGATCAAATTAAACACAGTACTTGATTCAAAATACCTCATTTATCTTGCAGTTATGTTTTTCTTCATTTCAATTTTACATTAGATTCAAGTAAGCTTACTCTCAAACTGCATCGAAGTGAAAAATCTGAATATTCTTTTTTTTTTTCAAATGGTGAAAAAAATTCCTATTTCAACCTCAGACTTAATTTTCAATTTACGTAATATTTTAGCCTTATACCACAAATTCTCTTCATCGGGAAAGTCTTTTAGAACCTATCGATGTCCTAGGAACATGACAAAAATAAACCTAATAACTAAGGTAGATAGTCCAACATTTTCAAAAGACAAGGAATTAGGCAGGTATGTGTAATAACCAGACCCAACAATATCTTTTAATTGAGAAGATTTTTTTAAGCAATATGTCAATATTGATTTGAAACATGAATCCTCCAAAGTCACCAGCCTTAGGATGTCTGGATTGTGCTGCAGCCAGAACAAATGGAACATATTTATAACTGCAGAGGATGAAATCTCATTTCTTTTTTAGAGCTACCTCTGTTAAGTGAGCTCCTTGCATACATTTGATGTCACCTCTGCCTTTCTACCATTTTCATGATGAAAAGAATTAACAAATACAATAAAAGTGTCTGGGAAACAGGCAGAGCTGCCCTGCCAACATGGCACTAATTTGTTTCCAATCCAGTGGCAAATTATTCTTTCAAAAAAAAAAAAAAAAAAAAAAAAAAAAAAAAAAAAAAAAAAAAACTAACAAACAAAACACGGAGAGAGGGAACATTTCTCTCAGAGAGAGAAAGAGAAAAAAAAAATTAATAAATATTTTGCAGAGGGTGAACTTAGAGGTCCTGACGCAAATCCTGAACAAATTACAGGGAAGCAGAACCAGCTGGTGGGGGAATACTGCTGCAGTAAGCACAGCTCCTGGCCTGACCAGCCAGCACTCTGCAGTTCCCAGCTTTACTGTTGCTAAACACCTTGGCAAAATAATAGGCAGAATGTGTTGCATTTATTCAAGAAAAACAAGAGATGATCCAAGTTACTTTATGAGGGAATCTGAAGTGGACTCTGGGGTTTCTACGCCAGGTCACCCTGCATGCTCAGAAAAGCTCAGCACAGGAGGGTTGCTAAAGGGGAGCTTATGAGGGGGTGTGGAAAGCAGAGTGGTCTGTAAGAAAGGGAGGTTGTGACACAAACCCCATGGATACAGGAAGAGCAGCGGTTTGGGCAGAGCTCACAGCTCTTGTCTGCTACAACACTGAAATCCAGTAATTCTGTGTATGGTGTAGCATGGGTGATATCTCTTTAATTTATCTTTGTTTTGGTTTCAATTCACTATTTCAAATTACCCATAAGAAGCAGCCTGGCCACCATCTCCCTCTGAGAGAGGGAGACCTTTTCCAGAGGGCTCTCCCAAGGGACATAGCCCTGCAGATGCAGCTCTGGGGAGAAAACTCACCATGGTATGAAAGTGGCAAGGAGCTGAATGTATCCATTACTTATTCACTCTGTTCTCTGTGGCCAACCTCTGAGCCTTTAAAGTTTTTCTCTGTCCATTAGGTGTTGCCTATGTAATTTTTGGAAGGATGGGTTAGTATTTGCTCATAATAACAGCATGACTGATCCCTAGCTTGGATGGAACTCAGATTCTACCAAAACCTAAATCTTAAGTAATGATTTTTACTTTATATAGAACATATAAGTAAATGAAGTGAAAGAAAGCAAGTGAGAGAGAAGGGGGGAGGTTGCAGTTGTGGAAGGATCTTTGCTGCAGCAGACTATTTAATATCTGGAAACTGTAACCACATGAATAACTGCCTTTTTCAAGCTTAAATATTGAGTAATTATGGATTCTTGATAACTTCAGGTTTAAAAGAGATGGTTTTCTAGGAAAGATAGAGTAGCTCATCCAGAAACTCCTGTCTCGCTGCAGAACTCCTCTAGCAAGATGTTGTGACCTGTAATCTGTGGGAAACCAGATTCAATTCCCCAAACGGTCCCTCATGTTCCTCAGATGTTTGTGTCTGCATACTACAGCTCCATTTACAGTGAATGGGTAGTTAACAATTTTTTCACAGGGTGTCAATAAAAGGCTAATCAGTCCTTGTAGCAAGGGATTCTATAACAGCTTCTGTTGATGGACTGTCTCTAACATGGCTTGTAAATCCTTTGTTTAAGGACTCTTAATATAAAGTGTTGCAATGACAATAATAATATAATGTGCAACCAATTCTGCCTCTTCCACTGCCAGAAATGCTGATAATGAGCTAACAGAAGCACTGCTATTATTACAATGAAGCCTGCAGGGAGAAAAACCCTAAAGGCTTTTATTAGCAACACCAAGACATGCTGCTGTTTCATTCCAAACTAAAATGAATCACCTTTTCTATTTCTGGATTGGAACAGCCATTGCCTGCATTGCAATACTTTGCACAGTACAGTAAAAAAATGCTGCCCCTACTATTAGTAAACTCCAAGTATTCCTCTGAGTTTTATCCAGGGAGCTTACATTTTCTATTTTATTTTTACATAATGGGATATATAAAATTGGAGACTTCAAATAAGACTTGCCTTCAAATACTCTTGCCTTGCTAAACATGTGCAATGCTTTAGAAAATTTGTGTATTTACAGCACTGGAAGATAAAATCCAGTGTGCCAGGTAAAACAATGGTGCCATGACAGCACCACTGACAACTTCACTTCTGCTTTGGAGTAATTATTTCTTAAGAAAATGTGATTCTTATTCAATGTTTGACCTATATGTTGAGGCAGCAAGAAAGAAGAGGAAAGGTAAGACTGAGAAGCCTTCAATTTTCTTTTTGGAATATATTACTGATGTAAAATATCTGATTGGATCCTTTACTCATTTCATAAATGCTGTAAATGACACAGAAGTAATTCAAGTCCATGTTTGCTATAAGTTTAGATTCAAAATGAAGATATAAGTTAAACACTGTTTAAATGGCGTCTTGTGCATGCTCTCTTCAAAAAACCAGAAGCCATATTTAGCACAGTACCTAATGGTCACAGTTCCCCTTGGCTCACATGGAAGCTATTAATTGCCCAACACCTCTCAAAACCAGTCTGAATTGTCTCCATCTGGGACCCAACAGATGGATAAATACATACAGTACCAAATTAGAAGTGACCATGAAAACCTTGGCCTCTCAAAGAGAAAGTCACAGTAGTTTATCCCCATGCCTTGGTTTAAAAACAAACTACAGAAAGCTTAAAAACAAGATTAGGGTGGGCAGAGATCTTGCTGCTGGCATTTTAGGTGCTGTTGAAATAGAGCCAACAGAGCAGCATAAGGAAACTTCAAGAAGCCAAAGTGTTATTGATTACTGTTATATTTACGTGCTAACGCTGGTAATCTGAAGTTACTGTTTGTGAGAATGTTTCAGCCTGGCTGAATCCAGAAGTATTGTGTAGATGCTGTAATTGTCAAGAATATGAGCTGTGGAACAACAAAAGCCACCTGCATTGCTCGTGAAGGTCTGGAACCAAAGTACCGGAAAGACGGGGTTACATGCCAAGAAAAGAAAAACCCATTCTGTATGTTCTACATATGGACCAAGGCATAAGGCCAATAAAGATGAAAAGCTGCCGCTAATTTTAGTGGGATGTTTCTATGACTAATGGGCCGTGTCAGTTATAAGTCCTCTGGACACACCACAGTGCCTGCTCAGAACTGAGGGAGAGTTGTTTGATTCCCAGATGGATACCCTGGAAAACTGGCATTCCCATGAACCATCGTGTACCTTTAAATTGATGCTGTAGCAATGGTGATGAAAATAAAACAGTCAGATCCTGTGCTTTCATGGCTGGAGGCAGCAATCAGTGGATCGTCACATTGCCAGAGCTGACTTCATTTGCTCTTTGGCAAATCTGTGCAGCAAATCTGAAATCCAGGTATTATTATTTTCAGTCAAAATTCCAGCAACTGACATCTCTTGCTACTTTTCAAGTAGCCCCTAGTGACTCACCAATGCTAAAGGACTTTGCCATATTTGCAGGAGCACAGCCACTAAAAATAGTCAAGCATGTGCCTACAGATGGCTTAGTCTGTGCAGGGTTATAAAACACACACTGGACATGTGATTTGCTTTGCTGTCGTATTTTCTGAGTTGTGAGCAGCAAGCTGCCAAAATAGAATTCATTTAGTGATTTCTTCAGAGCTGTAAGCTTAAAACTGGTTTTTCTGTTCTTAATTTATGTCATGGAGTCTCAACAGCAATTTAATTTGAAGCCTCAGAGTGGGGGAAAGCCAGCTACTGATGTTTGCAGGCTGGTTGAACGTGTGCTGGCAGAGGGCTGGAGTCAAAAGCTGTGCTGGTAACTGCTTCAAAGAAGTGGCAGCTCAATCCTCAGACAGTCTGAGTATTTTCCTTCAGCAGGTGACAAAAGAACTGGAACAGAATTCTAGAAATGCAAATGCTATACCTGAGAGTTATGTGGCCACGTTGGTGTAAACAAACTAGAAAATATTACTGCAGTGATCGAAAAAGCCATAAGAACATTTTCACCTTCAGAGAAATAGTTCATTTCTTTCCAGGTTTATACTTGAAAATGTGGAAAGGGGCTCAAACACTTTGAAGTTTAGAAAATATGCAGGAAAAGTTTAGTTTGAAAGAACATGGATGTCAAGAAATTATTTATATTTTTCCTTCCTTCCTTCCTTCCTTCCTTCCTTCCTTCCTTCCTTCCTTCCTTCCTTCCTTCCTTCCCTCCTTCTCACTCCTCAACCTGCTTATAATGAAATGCAATGGTGTTTTTTTTAAACATATCAAACCATGACTAGAAGGAGAAAATACCACTGTCACAGATGTACTCCTATAATTCTAAAGACTGAGATGTCTCTCTAAAGAGTGTTAAGCTTTGCAGTCAACTGTTTGTTCTCTAGTCTTTATCCACTGAAACAGTAACAATTTGTACTCCTGTGTATAGAGTTTGGAAATGGTTGCTTCCAAATCCACAAAATCTATTAAAAGAGAGAGCTGTGATAATGTGGTCCCTGTGACTTCAGGCATTAATGCACCATTTCTTATATATAATAAATTAGCAAGGCACATCAGATTTTATTTTTAATGTTGTTTGTTAAATTTTATCATATAAATCAGTTTTGACAGAACCTTTCACAAGGAACACCGCTACTTGAGAATTTCAACCCAAACAGTGTCAGCTGAGGTAAATTCCTGTGTTACTCTGGAAGGCAAGAAGCCAATAAAAGATAGCTGATGAACTAACCTACATTTTTGAGCATCTAAAGGTTTCCTTGTTATGGTTATATGTGCATCAGTTTCATTTTTCTCTATATTTTCATTCCAGTTCTTGCACTTCATGAAACTTCCTGACAGGCCAGAAATTCCTCAAAATGGATGGTTCTTCCACATCAATATCAGAACCCTTGTTATTTCTGCAAGCATGTCAGCACACCACAGTGTATTCTATCTGAATTTTTCATGGCTGTGGTTTTGGAAAAAAATAAAAGTAAGAAGAAGGAAGTAATTTCAAACATCATCTAGTTCCAAAGCCTCCGTGGCAGGGGGAATCCTATCAAGCCCCATAGACTTATAAAGAGTGTTCAGCAGAGCACACTCAAGTTCAGGTTCAGCTGGGAATTTGTCATTCTCAGTCCTTCACTTTTTTCCTTAGCTCCAAGAGAAGATCCTTCCTCACCCAAGCCAGTCTTCTGCCTCATTTTTGCCCCCTTCCAACATTTAGGAATTGCCTACTCCTGTGCCTTTAGGAGGTGGTCCTTAAAAAGCGACCAGCATTGATGGACTCCAGCTCCTTCAAACACATTTTCCCAGGAGACCTTATTCACTGATTCCTTGTGCAGTCTGAAGCCTGCTCTCCTCATGTCCAGGGTGGAAGTTTTGCTGGCACTTCTCCTCCTGTCAACAGATTTTAAACTCAATCACTTCATACTTGCTGTGGCCAAAATGGCCACCAATCACCACTTTACTCATGAGACCTTCTTGGTTAACAAGCAACAAATCAAGGAGGGCATTCTTCCTAGTCTCTTCCAACCCAAACTATTCCATGATTCTATGGTTATTGAGTCTTTAAAGAAAAAAACCCAAGCTTGCTTGCTAGTTTGCATTTCCTAGTTGGACTAGAAGGACCCTCTCCTAATTTTCTGTTTACTGTGTAGCTACCTAAATCTGAGGTAGTCATTTTGGGCCTCCTTTACAGCCAACAGAGATTAAATAGGTGCAGTTCTGAAGGGAACAATCCCATTTTAATATCTACTTGTCAGCTGAGTACCCTAGAAGTACTTAATCCCACCCATTGGGCACAAAGGGAATGACCAGCCTTTCTGTAAACCTTCGGGCCACAGGTGGCTGCCTGGAGCTTGATGGATGCTGGTACTTTACACCACACCAAATTGTGATGAATGGGGCACAGAGAACATGGGAACCTCTGCTTTAGTCTCTGCTTGCAAAACTTTGCTCTTGCTGCTGCTTCCCACTCTGTGAAATATTTTTTTCCCAATGTATCCTGGGGATGAAGTACAGCCAATTCTTTACTTTGAGGACAGACACAGGTAAACCTAAGGAGCAACCACTAAAGTCCCAAAAGTGGCCCAAAGTTATTGGTTTAATTTACATTTGGACTCTTCACATGTGCAAGCAGATACAGGGTGCAGGTGGCTCACACAATGCCATTTTCAGCATGCTGTGAGAAGACAAGAGTGATATCATGGCCTGACCCATGGGCTCTCTTCCACCATACCCACTTTATGTGCATATAACATATCCCTATAACGGAAACCCAAAGTGTATCATTTGCTGCCAGCCAGCCTACATTGAGTTAGTACAAAGAGGAGACTACATTACAGTGTGGGAAGTGTGGTATCACAAATATGTACAAAAGTAAGGGCTCACCTCATAATTCATGCATGAGGGAATGAATATGACACAGCTAAGATTTTTATTGTTAATTTTTTGCAAGCACATTTTAATTGCTAACAGGCAGGAGCTGTGGCTATGTGTGGTCCCTCTCCCATCTTCCACTTTTGGCGGTCGGAGGGTGTTGTTGAGGAATTTGAACAGATCTTGGTGCTCTCGAATCATCCCCATAAGCAGTCACAGAGATGGAGCTGTTAAATGAGCTAAACTTGCCAGCACCCTTCCAGCTGCAACCACAGACCTGATGTCTCTCAAGACAGCATTCCTGCCTCCTCAGAGCCAACTTATAATGTCTCATCAGACCAGAGCCCACTTCTCTGGTGTGTTATGACAAATCTCGAGGCTTATCAGCTACAAACCTGGTCCCACTGCTGTCAGCCAGGGAGTTGCCCATATTGTCTTTGATGAAGAGGATTGGAATAGATGTTGATGATTAAAAAAGCCTTCTTTGATTCTGTTTTAAGGGTCTTATACAGTGAGTCTTCCAATTAAACGTCAGAATCATAATGTACCATAGGCATTGTAATTGTAGTTACAGATGTTTCTGACTTTCAGAAAAGATTTCCTTATGTCTTGTACTATTACATTCTCAGTGTGAAAAACAAGCCCTGTGCTAATTTTTTTTTTTTTGCGCATGGGGGGCAGAAACGTCCTTCAGTTTCATCTTAGGAGTTTTTTTGTTTGTTTGTTGTGCATTGAGGTCAAAACACTTCAAGATTTCTTTTTTTAATTTTTTTTCTTTTTATTTCAGGAGAAGAATATGGAATTAAAAAGATATTTTCCACTTACTTTGACAAGGTATCATAAGCCAGTAGTGATGACTGGGAATTTTAGTGTTAGTTTCTAGCCAGGAGAAAAATCTAAAAGCTAAAAAGGAGGTTTTCTCTTCGGTGGTTACCTCTGATTTTTGAAGAGCCCAATTAGCTCTAACCTGACCAATAAGCACATGAATAGCTTTGAGAAAGCTGGAGAAGCATTGGCTGTCACATTGAAATACAGTTATGAACACATTCCTGCTTCTTGTGGTTTTATGGTTTTCAGCAATAAATTGTTGAATTGGGTTATATTTTTGTAAATTATACAAAAAACATAGCAAAATACTTTTCTTTCTTAATGTCAAAAAGATATAATAATCAAAATGTAATCTGATGTGATGTGGCAGTATGAAACCAGTCTTCCAGAAAATTAATTCCAGCAAGCAGTAGTCCTGGGAATGGGTTCTACCCACCCCTGCATTCTCCAGCTGATATCAAAGCCTTTTCAAGATTTAAATGGAGAAATTATCAAACACAGTACTTTTTTTCCTTTTTGCTTTTCAATTCTTTCACTTCTCTCTTTCCTTTAAATGAAACTAAATGCTTCGCAGAAAAAAAAAATGAAGAAAAGCAAAAGTAAATAATATTTGGTGTCCCTGTTGTACACATCAGAGATTTTAATGGAAACTCAGAAAAATCTTTCCCTTTTCATTTTTTTGGTCATAAGAGTGGTGAATACACTAAAAATCCTGAATGGCAGCAGTCTGGCTGTAGGCCACATGCCCATAGGACTTTCCTGAATCAAAAGAAAGTTCAAAAAACAGTTAAAAGGAGAGATAAGTACTATCTGAAATGCAGATGCCAGTGCACAGGCTGACTTCACACCTGAATAATCCTGACAAATATCCTCTGTCAGTGAAATCCAGAAATAGGATGTGACAAATGCTTGGCATGCATTGAAGTGACTCAGAAACAACATTGTGGCCAGAGATTGATGTTCCTAACAAGAGAGATGGGTTATAGAAATGTCATTGTTGGCAATCAGGTGAGTATCTTCTTCCACCTTGGTGGGAAAACTTCCATTTAGATCACATTTAGTCCATGGCCTGTGTTTTATTAGGACCTAAAGGAAGAGCTTGAGAAAGAACAACTGTCTCTTGAAAGGCTGCAGATGTATAGTCACCAAAGATATAACTGCACTAAGCTGAGATTCTTCCTTTACTAAAGAGAAAATAAGGGCAAAAGTGTGTGAAGGGAGAGTTTACACATTCTTCCTTGAGCTCATTTTGTTTATAAAAAAAAAGGTAGAACTTTCTGGAGAATGAGTCTTGGAGATATCCTGAGAACATTTGTTTTATATGCTGATCCAAATGCTTGCAGTTATAGTGTATCTATACATTTTGATTTCATCAGCACTCATAGAGCAGCTAGATATCATCCACAGGACTGAAAAACATAGCTGAGTGGAACCAGGACTGTTCCTTGACATAGCTCAGGGATGTTTTGAAAAGGCTGAAGTACTGTCATCTTCTTCACAGCTGAAATGCACAGGTGGTTCACTATTTATATGTATATATGTATCTTATGGGCAGACAGCTCAGGGGGAATACAGTAAGATGTGTTAAAATATGTCTGCTTCAATGTTGATGATAGAGGTTTCCACATCTGCTTGAATGGATTGCCATATATGTGAGAAATTCTGTGAGGAAATCTGCATGAGCACCTTACGGCTCATGTCAAAAACCACCTACAGAAGTCCTAAATATATTTTCATTATTTATACATCATATGATGACTACTGGGAGTATTAGACAATTACTTGACAAGGAAAACATTTGACAATGAGAAAATCAGAAATTTACACAGTTAAGTACAGCAGACCAGAATCTAGATGCTTAATACTCTGTTTTTATTTGGCCCGAGTTCTGTTTGAGCCACATTGATACATAGAAAAAAACATAAAATTAATCAACTGTAGCTAGACATGAAGGCAGATCCCCTTACACATATTACTAGCCAATAATTTGTACCAGAATATATTCTAGAGAAGTCTAGGTACCTCATTATCATCTGAAAAGCCACTTGTTTAAAACTAATTTAATTTATACAGTACTAAACCTGTATGCAACAGAATCAGAACAGCATGAATGACATCATCATTGTCTGAGTTTCCCTTTTTTCTTCTTCTGTAGTCCCTATCTCTGGAAAACTCTGCCTTGCCCCCAGTTTGAGGACTCGTCTATGCTCCATAGCCACCAAATAGTGCTGAGGCTCAAAAATTACCAGGTGTTAGTCAACGACAGTGACCAAGGTGGCTGCTGTTATCTGTGCCAGGGGTTTTCTTTGGTCTGCAGGCAGGAAGCTGAGGAAAATGATAACCCAAGAGAAGGCAGGGCCCTTGCAGACAGCATTTACCCTAACGCGGACCTGCCAATAGAGTTCAGCTCACCTGGTATCTCCATTGAACCCTGGGTCTCTGCAAAGTTCTTAAGATGTACAGTGGGGAGAATTTCAGTTACAGGTTAATGATTTGTTGGGTTCTGAGTGTGCCTGTCCATTCCCACCCACGGCCTGAGAGGGCTCAGGTGGGTGTCTCAGGGGCCACACCTGGTGTGCGGCAGGGAGAGCTTGGCCTGGTGCTCCCTGGCCAGCCCGCTCTTCCCTGCCCGTCCCGCGGGGACGCGGCGCTGCGGCCCTGGAGGGAGCCCGGCCGGGTGACGGGAAACAGCTCGCCGGCTGAGCTTCCAGAGGCAGCTTCCTTGTGCCGGTAGGCAGGAGGCGCCATTACACAGCTTGTGAGGTGGACGGAGCCAGAGGGAGAGCGGGGCCAGGGGCACCCGCGGCTGCCAATCCCCCGCCGGCACCCGCGGCCCGGCCCGGGGCAGCACCCCCGGCAGCTCACACGCTCCGGTCACCACCTCCCGCTCCAAGGAGCAGCTGTTCCCCAGCTCCTGGCCGCGGAGGAGGAGGAGGAGGAGGAGGCTACAGGCGGCAGCAGCGCGGCCGCTCCTGTGTCTGCCAGGTGCGCCCCAGCCGCGGCTCCCTCAGCCCCGGGTCCCGCTCTGCCCGGCGGGGGCCGCTGCGGCGGGCCCCCGGCAGAGGATTCGAACAGACCAGCAACCTCCTGATCACGAGAAACGCATCTGAAACTAAAGCTACCCAATGTATGCTTTTAGTGTTTGAAGGGCAGGGGATAATTCTGATATTAGCACAGGTCTTGCCACCGGCAAAGCGCAACAGGATGCAGCACAGCTGAACTGGGGTGGGATTCTGTCCACTGCGCTCCAGGGCTCCAGTTGCTCTTCTGCCTCCTGAAAAACTTGTCTCTCTTTTATTTTCATTTCCCAGGTAAATGAATTAAATGGGAAACGTGCTCTTCTCTAAGTAACAACAACAGCAAAAAAAAAACCTCTAACAAAAACAACAAAACACAACCCCACCACAACAAAACAAACACAACAAGAAAAACAAAACAACCCCCCAAAACCTGTGGTGTTTTCATTAAAACGTCAAGACCTTTTGGTTAGAAAATTTTGAAAAATATGTTTGAGCAGTACTTTTTAAAAAATGCACATGGTATGTGTCAGGGAGGGGAAAGGAAGGACAGACAAGCAAAAGAAAAAAAGGAGAAAGAAAATGAGAGTGGCAAGAACAAAGAGAAAAGAAAAGAAAAAAAGAAAAGAAAAGAAAAGAAAAGAAAAGAAAAGAAAAGAGAAAAGAAAAGAGAAGAAAAGAAAAGAAAAGAAAAGAAAAGAAAAGAAAAGAAAAGAAAAGAAAAGAAAAGAAAAGAAAAGAAAAGAAAAGAAAAGAAAAGAAAAGAAGCTGGAATCTCCTGGAAAACTTTGTTTAAAAAGAGAAGTAATTTTCAGCTGAAAATTTTCAGCAGCAATAAAAAAGTAATTTTAGCAAGTAGTTAAACCACACAAATGAATTTACTCACCTGCATGGCATGATTTCCTTGTCTGAGCAAAGTTTATTAACTGCTCGTGTGTCAGTAGGATGGATTCCGGGTAAAGAACTGATTTATTTCAGTGGAGTAATCCTAACACAAATTGGTTATAAGATCAGAATAGGTGTCTGGCTTCAGTGATTCCTGATTTACATTATTAGCCAGCAGAACTGAACTCTAACATTTCTCCTTAAACGTGCTTAGTATTAAATGAAACCAGCTTGTTTGACCTAATGTTGTTCACTGCTCCACGGAGATAATATTAAACTCTGCCCTAACGTGTATGTACATTAACCCTGATGATCCTAAAGGGAAGCTGAACTTGTGCATGTATCAGAGCGATGAATTTACCCCTGTACTTACAATAACCAGAAATTTCAATTATATATCTGGCACATGATGGACTTTAAATTGATTTCTGAATAAAAGCAAGAGCTTTACTGGCTTTAGCACTCAGCCAAGCCAATTGGAAAGAATGTGTAAACTTTACCTTTTCCTACTCCAACGGCCTGTGCCTTGAAAGTTGCCTTTGCATAAACCTTACTTGGGTATTTGTTATCTACTCTGCAGGCACACTGTGATCTTTATTTTCCTTTCAACCACAGCCACCATCGAGTCTAATAAGAGCTGGCATTATGTTGAGTTTCTGTAAAATAATACTGGGGTTGAGGCTTATGTTTAGGGATGAGAGCGTGAACTAGCCAAAACCGTGCTCGGAAGAAACTCAGGAAGGCACAACGTGGATGAGAGGAGTTCAGTGGTGCAGGACAGGTCACCCCTTCGGCTGCCTGGTAGCAAAACTCTTTGGTGTGAAGGACTCGAGGACTTGCAGGGGGTATGTTTTGCCTAGCGAAGTTTGTTTCTGGCCGCTGGCTCAGAGCTCCTCGGTTTCGGGAGGCTGCGGGCTCTCCGCTGGCCCCCGGAGGGAGCTGCAGGCTGCCGCAAGCTGCGCTCGCCGGGCCGGGCACCGGGAGGGGGATGGGGACGGTGCGGGTAAATCACCGCTGTGACTAAACAGCCCGCGGTGGGAAAACAGCAATCCCAAAACCTACGAGTAATCCAAGGTCTTTTCCCACCTACAGCTGAGAATGTGTTTGATAAGCAACACCTAAAACATGTTAGGAAGGAGACAGTTTGTTTGCTTGAGTGTGACTTTCTTGGCAGCAGGATTTCTCCCTAATTTATAACCATTATGTAAACTTCTGACTTCCAGATTCACACTGTGAAAATATTCAAGATGAACTAATCAGAGTGGAAATCTGAAATTGTTTCTGCATGGTTTATATCCCCCATCTGGCAGCACAGAACAAACAGTACGACCCTGATGGTGTTTACATGAGTTACCTTGTTGGAGGAAATGATTGTACTTAGAAAATTGTCCTTGCTCAAGAAATGTAACAATTTGTTGGCCTAAACAGGGCTTTATATCTTTTAAATCTCCTTTTTTTTTTTCTTTCATCGTATGTGTTTGAGAAGGGGGAAGTTAATAACTGTGAATTAGAGCTTTCACACCGCATCTGTCTTTTAACTACGAGCTGAATTTCGGTTAAATGTTCAAAAGTTACAGTTGGTTCCTTTGATTACTCTATCGAGAGCTGTACTGGGGAGCATTCTCAGAAATCCTGATTATTATTCTTATTACCTATTAAGACATTCAGTGTGACTCCTTCCCTCCCTAAAAAACTTGTCTGTCAGCAGTTTCAAGTGGCTGTGTAAGTGTAGTGTGTTCGGTCAAAAAGCATAAACGTGCTCCGTGATTTTCATTTCGCTGCACTCTTAAGAGGAGTTTCACTATAGCAAAGTTTATTATGGCCTGTTTTGATGGTAGTTGTTTGGATTTGCAGTTCTGACACTCACCAAGGTTTTCTTTTTAGGAAGAGTTACAGAATAGAAGGTATAGCTTGACAAATACTAATAATGATAATAAGACAAATTTGTCTTTGTGAGCTATGGAGTTTTCAGCAACTTTAGAAGAGAATTTTTTTCTCAGCCATTGCCTTGCAGTGCAGAATATTTTACATGTTTGTAGCAGAGTCTGAATTTGCATCCAGAAATGTTCCAGAAAAAATATAAACACATAACATTATACCGTGAGAATTCATAACCCTAAAAGGTAATTGTTTTCATTACAGAATGGTCATTTAAGTTAGAGTTGTTGCACAAAGTTATCATGGAGAAGACAACATGTCTTTTTTTTAAACCTAAAATAAATGAGGTCTTGTGTAGTGAACCATTTAAATTTTTTGGCTCTAGTTTGTATTATTCTGTAGTTTTCAGTTGGCCTTCTAGTGATCACTGTGAATTAATGGAATATGACTCTGTCATGTGAGCTTTCCAAAAAAATGATGGAATTACATTAAATTTATTTTACTATGAATTCCATCTATGTTCTCCCAGAAAAATTCCTGGACACAAATAATTTTAAAAACAACAAAACTGGCTTGTCTTCCACGCTGAAAATTATTTTCCAAACACTTAAATTCATAATTAAAAAGTGGATTTTCTTTCATCC
Source organism: Chaetops frenatus (assembly GCA_013400775.1). NCBI lineage: Eukaryota > Metazoa > Chordata > Aves > Passeriformes > Picathartidae > Chaetops > Chaetops frenatus. The sequence continues at coordinate 617,153 of VZTR01027756.1, read as the reverse complement.
TAATATAAGGAGCCAAGAAAATGCATACTTTGCATTTAAATTTTGGCAGTTTTTATTCAGTTATTTCTTAGTCCAAATCAAATTTATATGCTAAATGATTTACATTGAAATTGTTTTATGTTTCTTAGCTTGAAGGTTTAAGGTGATTTAAAGGAAAACAGCATATCCAATATCCCAAAGTGACTTTGCATTAAGACCTGCTTAGTAAATAGAGTATATATTTAATTTGGATTTTTTTTTTTTTTTTACTTTTTTTTTAATGAAAGAAGTGTTCTGTGTTGGAAGGAGCTGCTGCTATATAAGGCAGTAAAATAAGTGGATCCTATGGCAAAGCAAAAGTACCATTGACTCTTAAGGAAACAGAATTAAGGTCAAATTATATAAAGAAAAAAGGGGAGATTTTAGACATACAAAAGAAAAACTTATTTCCTGAATGCATTGTAGTGATAGAGAGATCCTAAGGGTGTTTGAACATGACTAACTTTAGGAACTGGGAGACATGCAAAGACATTGTGAGCATTTAAAAAAAACCATATCCAGTTAATTTAAAAGATTGAATTACGTATTACTCAACAGAATGCAAGGAAGTAAAAAGAAAATATTTCTTTTTGGAAGTACTTTTTGCCTTTTTCATAGGTCTAATGTGAAAAGTGCAGAATTTTCTTTTTAGTCACAATTTTTTTTTCCCCAGACAGCTGAACAGCAACTTATTGTGAAATTTCAAGGGCTATTTTAAAGTGCATAGTTACCAAATAGATTTTAGATTTGTTGACATAAATGTGCTTATCATTACTTACAGGAAATATGAATTCTAAGGGAAGATAAAACCTGGAGAATGCTGAATAATATCTAAAATAATATGGTAGAATGAGTGTTAATTTAAAATCCTTTACGTGATGAAAAAAAAAAAAAAGGAAGAAAAAAGTGAAGGTAAACTGCTGTTTAACAGCTTCCCACTGTTATATAAACTTTCAAACAACCATGAAATGTAGGTCTCTGGACATCACTTAAAAGAACCACAAATAAACAGAGGGTCGTACCACACTTCTGTTCCCTAATGTGTAACTAAAAGGTTTAGCTAAGAACAGAAAGTGTCTAAAACTCCTTTTTGTTTATCTACTGCCTTGTGTACCATAAACACAAATAAGCAAAGCAGGGCTGGAGAGGGGAGGTGGGATGCTGCCTGCCTGTGAATAAGGCACAGAGGAGGTAAAAAGCCTGTTAATGTCTCTGGAGGGTCATCTTACCTTTGTGTGTGCAGCAGGCTGGGACATTTATGTAGCAAAGAATCACCTACTTAAAATATAAGGATGCTGCACTTAACACTCCTGTGCCAGAACATCTCTGGGGACTTGTATATCTTTCATGGAAATTTGCTGAAGTGTAACTGTTTAGCAATTACTTGGGATTTAGAATATCGGTGTCCTTTTAACAGAGCAAAACAAGAGCAGAGCTGTTGTATCTAATGTAGCTCCAGCCTGCAAGGCTGCATCCTCTTCAGACTTGCTGTGATCAAGACCAGAAATTTTTAGTGGTCCTAAATCATACAAAATTCCCCTGAAATTGAGGGTGGCCATGCATAAGCTGGAGTTTCCTCCCGGGAGGAAGTGTTGGTACCTCTGTTGTTACTGATGCCGCATATGCTGACCTGGGGAGAAGGGTCTGCTCCTGGGGAGAAACCCAGCTCTGGGTGATGGCACAAACCCACTACCAGAAAAAATAATAATCTCTTAGCTGCACTGGTGTAAACTTAGAGTTATGCAAGTTATCCAGAAGTATAACCTGGCAGAAGGATTTCTTTTCTCCAATGATAATACTTGTTATATTCTTATCCTTTGACACCAAAACAGTGTAAATAAAACAATGCAAATAAAACCTGGAAAGGTAATTTTCTCTGAGTCTCCTTCCAAAACCACCACATCCCTCACAAAAAAAAAAAA
>VZTR01027756.1:587584-615167 GCA_013400775.1 Chaetops frenatus | reverse complement strand
CTTTGGGGATTTCATTTTTGCTTTTGTTTCAGCAAATAAAATATTTAGGCAGCACAGTGATGAGCAACAGCATAAATCCAATAGTCCACTGAATGTAGCATGTTTAGGAGAAAAGTGGGCCTCTGGTTCAGACAGAGTAATTAATATCTATTGGACTGTAGACTTCCTTGAAGTATTCATTATGTGAAATCAGGTACTTACATGTGCAGCAATTAAGTTGATATATATGGGTGCATTATTTATTTATTTGTGTAATGTGTGTGTGATAAATTACCAGTATGTGGACATATTTTGAAACCTGTTCCTAATCTCAGTGTTGGTCATGTAACCTAAGAAGGAAAGAAGATGTAGGCTTGAGCAATGATGGTTATACAACACCCCAACAAGAGCAGAACATAACACAAATGTCATTACAGCCCAGGGCTGCACACAAAGCATTCTGACCACTTGCAGGTTTCATTTGGGTGGTAAAACATGTGTGTGTGTGTGTGAGTGTGTGTGTGTGTGTGTGTAGCAAGGATTAATCAAAGGATCCACGTGCTCCCTTTGTTCCCATTTACAGGAACATTTCATGGCAGGAGCTCACTGGTGGCATTTCCAGAGCAATGTGGTAGGTGGGAGGCTATGCAAAGAGTTACAAGCTGTAGGATGAAGTCAGCAGCCTGCAAGCGACCCAATAATAATGCAAGTTGCAGAAGGAGTATGTACAGGAACAGAAAGGAAAAAATATATTCCCCATCTGGGCAGTTATTGAACATTTTTGACCACGGAACATGCAAAGTGGGGTGGAGCAGAGATTTTCCTGGCTTGCCTTCCACATCAATCAGTTTGTTGGGAATTGTGCACAGCAAACACAGTTGTGCCACTCTGAAAAAGACAATGGATCAGAGAAACAGCAACAACATTTTTCCAAAATGACTGGTGGTTCTAGGGTCTCATTGGACATACTTTGAAGCTGTCACACTTTCAGGAAGTGTTGAAGCCCTATTCTCTGAAACTCAGGCCCTCTCAGTCAACTGAGGGCAAAACACATTGTGTTTAGGAAGGCTCCGAGTGAGGGACATGAAAATCTTCATCCGAGATAATTGTGTACAGGGTATTTCTGTCACTGCAGTAAACAACTGTGGGAATTCAAATCTGCTTTTCTTATTATTGATGTAAGTCATTTTCAACCAAAATGGAGAAATAACACATCATTGCAAAACAACAAAAAAGACCCTATATTATAGATATCCTCTACGAATGAAAAGCATTTCAAGGAATGTGCTGATCTCACACCTTTTCTGTATGAAGCAGTAACACATACAGCCACTTTTTAGTCATGCACATGATTTCCAAATAACATATACATGTTATACAATATTGAAGATCTGCCACTGAAATGACTTTGTGTTGACTGTTGAATGGTATGTGGAAGGCTTAGGGCCCAAAATGGTATTTTTTATTTCTCAAATGCTCTACAGAGGTTTTTGTGGGTTCTCAAGAATATAATGGAGTTTCACTTTCTTGAAATTTAAGGTGTTTTTTCCAATCAAAAACTAAAAAAAACAAAAGCCAAACCAAACCAAAAAAACCCCCAAACCCAAAAACCAGGGTAAGAATGTTCATGTCTAATTTAGAAGATGTATTAGCCCAGGGCTAAGTGCTGGAGGTTGTAGAATTTTCAGTTGAAGTTTTTTTCAAGGAAAAGTCAATTTTATCAATATTTTTTAATTGTTAAAACAAAAGCCAGGAAAAAATTAAATTATTCTAAGTATCAAGGTTTCTTTTCAAAAAGAAAAGGCCCATTTGTCTGCTTTTGTTTTTTCTTCTTTCTTTTTTAGAAACTGAAAGCACCCAAACCCCAGTTTTATGATCAACAAAAAACTGAGAAAAAGGGAGAAATAGTTTATCTTTCAAAACTGTCATCAATACATTTAATTATTACTGGAAGTGTAGTCTCTGAGTGCTTGAAAATTTTTCTTTTCCTTTCTTTCCTTTTACGTAGTGGTGTGTGTGTGTGTGTGTGTGTGTGTATCTGCCTTCACAAGGCTGTAAATTGTGATTAATCTCCCAGTCTATCACTAGGATTGAATTACACTTTGTACTGTGCTGCAAGACTAATTAATTTAATAGCCTTATGTAAGTGCAGTCTAGATGTGGTGGTTTTGAGCCTCCTCACACATTTTGAGACTCTGAACTGAATCTGAAGCTTTTTAGGTTCATGTTCTGGACAAGCCTGAGAATGTGCCAGCTCTGGCTGCTGTGGGCTGTGCACACTCAGCTCTGCCAGACATTATTCGGGTTAGTCAAACAGAAGGGCAAGCACACATGTTCCTTCCTTACCCATTCTCTCAATCCCATGTAAGTGTCCCATTCCTAAGAAATCCTTTCTCAACTATATTGCCATAACCAACCTAAATAGACTTTCCAGCTTACAGTCTTCTCCTCATGGTCCAGACACCTTCAGTTAAAGCTCACCTCTGAGCTTTGAGAATGTTTGGGCCAGAAGCAGTAACAGGTCCTCTGGTCTGTTATATCACTGTAGTTGTTTGATGCACCAAAATTTAAAGGAGCTTAAAATAGCACATTGATTTGTGAAAGGTTCTTCCTCATCAACTCGGAGAAGTCACCAGAGAGGCAGAAGTAGGAATGAATTGAGCCCAAAGTATATTTTACCGTACTATTCCTATGCAAGCAATGAAAAAGTCATAACATTGGAAGTAGAAGAGTAAAGTTCTTTGCTCAGGGAAGGAATTAAATTCCTCTTTCCATGCAGAAACAGGCACATGCACATCTGACCTTATTTTTTGTAACACAGATGTATATTTTCTCCATATTTTGATATGTATTTCCACAGCTACAGAGCTGGTTTTGTACATATTCTATTCTGTATTTTCTGACATTGCTGTTGGCTTCCTGCCCATAGTGGATGTCTTTTTGCATTGCTGGTTTTGACTGTGTAACTTTTTTTTTAATAGTTTTTTTTCTTCTTCTAATTTACATAGCATGAGCTTTTACTCAGCTAGAAATCCTGGCCTGGGTTTTTCCACAACCCTGAAACTCATGAAGTAAAGAGGAAGTTCATGAAGTCAAGACAAAAGCAGAGCTTCCAGACCAGGCCAGTGGATTTCTTCACCCACTGTACATACTTTGAAGCTCTAGACAATGAGTTGGATCCTGAAGGTATCCTAAGCTAGCTTGGAAAGATTCCTAATTTCCCTGAAAGGTAAATTAGTTCCCTCGCACTGTCGTGGTGAGACCACTGTCACCTAAAGCACTGGGATACCATTGCCTGGGTTATCTCAGCTGCATCAGTCAACAGCTTTACAATTTTGACATTTGGGAGAAACAGTTGTAAGATTTTAATGAGAGCAGACACTTACCACCCCCAAGTAGCCAAATAGGCTAAAAATATCCCTTGTTTTGGTATTCCTAGGTTCCCTGAGGTTAGTGATATGTTTAATTTGCTGTCCATGTGAATACAGGAACTCCCTTGACAGATTCTTGACAGTGCAGAGTTTTGTTAACAGTAAGGTTTGAATCAAGTAACATTCCCACTCAATACCCTTCTTTAGCTGTCCTCAACAGTATATTGCTCATATTTTGTTCATAAAATGAGAGGCAACAAAGATTCCAAGATCTGACAGGTTCTCTGTTGTTCTTTATTTTAAAAATAGAACCCCAAGAATTTTTTCCTATTAATGTGTTCTGCTGAAGGCAAAAAAAAAAAAACAAACCCAAACAACCCCTCTCAAAACAAAACACCAACAAAACCTCACAACAAAACCCTAAAAATTGAAAAATCCTTTGTAGCACTTGTGAAGTTTTCTTTTTAAGGTTCACTGCTTGAATGCTCTTACATTCCTTCCTTACTGATTATGGCTCCATGCCTTTTGCTTAGTAAGATGTTCAGAAGCCCATGATGAACGATAATGGGTTGACTGTGGGAATTCTGGCAGAATATGGGTCTTCCTTGCTTGTTCCATGTCAGGAGCTGTCCTGGCAGCAGCCACGCTGCTGAAGATATAATTGGTCCTGAGACCAGCAGCTTCTGGGTGGTGAATGTAGGTCATTTGCACATCAACTTTGTTCTAGTAGATTACATATTGAACATCAAGAGGAAGGGTTACATGGGGAACAAAAAATGTTATTTACATATTAAATTTTTTTCCCTTGCATGAGATGCATCTTACCTTTCATATGGAATATGAATACCCCAAACATTCTTCTGTCATTCATACCTGGGGTGCACCAGAGCCACGTTTTCTACTAACAGTCCAGCTGATGAACCTTGGAGTTACTTAAAACATCCCTATTTACTTTGGCAAAATGAAAGCTTACTTCATCAGTAGAATAAAGATCCAGGAAAATGTCCTCAGCATTGGTCTACAAGTACAATTTCTTTTGGGGAGGTTGAAGGTGGAGACCACCCCCCCGAGGTGGAGACACACTTGAAAGGAAATGTGGACAACAGACAGAGCCTAGTCTTTTCCAGCTAAACAGTTCTGTGATTCTATATGACAGAGAACAATTAGCACAGAGCAATGAAGATCTGGAAAGCAAAGGCCTGAGTAGTCCCCAAACTGAAAGCAAGATTCAGCACTCTGACAAATGCCTTTGTGTCTTTACCAGGTGCTTTGTACAGCACTGCCCTACTCAGTGTGCATGTACCTCACAGGGGTTTCTGCACCCCATCCACTGCTCAGCCAGTGTGAGCCCTAGAGAGAGAGTCTGCACATGTTTGGAATTCCTGGAGGTACCTCAAACAGTGTGCAGCACTGAAGTATATTTGTCTAGAAGCCATATGATGACTACAGGCCAACTACTATTTGCAGTCAGGAATTTGCATACAAGATTTTGGTATTCCCACTGTTACTGTCATCCTGCAGTCAGCTACAAACCATTCTGGAGTGTTAAGAACTTTTAAAAACCCTCATCTTTATAAGTTTTTTAAGTGGAGCTTTATATGGGGGGGAAAACCCTTCTGAATATTTCTGCTATTCTTTTCTTTCATGGATTTCCTTTCACTTGGTAGGGTTTCTGGGAAGAGGCATCCAGAAATACAGTGTTCCTCTGCTGAGGTGCCTTAGCCATACAGGCTAAGTTTATACTACAGAGCAAACAGTGCAAGTGCCTGTTCTCTGACCATGGGGCCAGCTGGCATTTCATGACATTTATATATTATTAAGTTTTCTTTATTTCCAAAATGTGGACTATTTCAATTTGCCTGTTCTGACTGGTTCTCCCATACTAACTTCTGCACTGTGCCAGGAAATAGTTTGGGAAATGCTAGGTGATTTTAACAAAACCATGTCAGGGACCATTCTGAAAGTTTAACTGTGTAAGTTGCAGAGTTGCAGTGCCCAGAGTATTCCCTGGCATAGTCATAAAACAGGACTATTGTATCCATAACTGGCAATATGATGCCTTCTTGCTTGGAAGCCAGAACTTAGTTTTGGCAGTTCAATTCCTGTGTATTGGAATTATATTTGAGATAAAGAATAAAACAAGAGGGCAGATTAACAGACTGTTTATCCATCCTCACTACTCACATATTCTGGGTAAGAAATTAGAGGCTGCCCTTTCCATTATTTGAGGTTTGATTTATGTTCTGAAGTTTAGTTGATCTGCACTATTTCATTTCTCATTTTAAAATAGACCCAAAGACCCTGACCCTCTTAAAAAGAACGAACATTAGCTTGTGGTATTGCTGTACAAAAAGTAAACAGCCATTTTTATGAGGAAAAAGTCTTTGGGATGCATAACTATTGCATGCCAAAGACTGAATGTGGGATGCAGTGTGTGACAAAGATGCTTAATGAGGGACACACAAAAACTATTCATCCAGTAAATTTAAAATGTGGTGGAATCCAGCTCTGTATTATAAATAAGTCTTGTTCTAACCTCAAAATAATGATTCTTTATTTCTGATATACATGGTTGTCAACAAAAATATTGTCATATAACCACATTTGTGTGGAAAGCAGGAATCTGAGTCTAAAACTAGATGTTGGAAAGGAATGTCTAAATATATTACATATAGATATATGTGTGTGTGTGTATATATATATATAAATCATACCTATTTAGTTTTTGTTACTGTTCATGAAAGTCTTAGTTTAGCAGTAGCAACAGATTCTTTTACTTATTAAATTACATATTTTGCATTGACCCTTCACTAGTATAAACTGGGTGTCAACCTGAAATCAACCTGCCAAAGGGGAAATGGGGGACATGTGAGGCCATTCTGATTTCCACCAGTTGAGAGCTTGGACTTTCCTTTTTCCTTTTATTTTTCTTTTTTCTTTTTTTTTTTTTTTTTTTTTTTTTTTTTTTTTTTCTTTTTCTTTTCCATCTTTATTTTTTTCCCTCCTTCTCATTTTAATGCAAGATAACATTTTAAATTCCCAGCAGCAAAATGCAAATAAAAACTGGAAAACAAGTTATTATGCCAAGCTTGTTTAATGGTGTTATTCAATGTTATGAATGCTACTGTACCTCATTTCTTGGCTAAAGGAAGTCAATCAAGTGAAAGACTTATTTATGTGCTTGAAACCCTGCTGTAAATTGGAACTTGTAAGGAAGTGCTAATGCAGCCTCTGTTGTGAGATAAGAGTGAAAGTGTGGTTAGTCATGTAGCTAACAAGCAATTTCTGTTGCTGTTTTTGCTAAATTTATGGATTAAAATCCATTAGATGTGATAGTAATGACCTGCTTCTAATCCAGACAGATTTTATAGTTGTTAGCACCTCTGACTTTAGTGAAACAATTCCAGGATCAATCTGATGCAAATGAGAAGAAAATCAGGCTGCAAATGCTGCAGTTCTAATGAAACCCTTTTCCCTGATCCTGTCTCTGACCTCCCATACTTTATCTTCCAAAGATCAGCTTTGTGGTGTTAATTATGGGGTAAGTAAGCAGTTACTTCCTAGAGCAAATCAGCAAAAGTCCAGGTTTGCTCTAGAGGTCCCAAAGATCAGAGCTCTGTGTTTCTTCAGGTTTCAATTTACCAGGCTCAAAACACTTAAAAGCACAAGGAGGAGAGGCTGGGGAGTGATCGGTTTACAAGTGACCTGGGAGTTCACAGTCTCCATCCCGTGAAATTACAGCCATATAATAGGTCTTGTGCAGACAAAACCGCAACAAATTAACTCTAGCATTGTTGTTGGGAGGAGAAAAACACCTCTGCTTTATCAGCAATTCCCAGGTTGCTCTTCACTGCAATGCCAACCTTTTTCTTTGCAGGAGAAATGTTTTAGACATGACACACAGTCTGCTATTCTGCCAAGAAGGTGAACAGCATTTACCAGTGTGCCTTGGTTTGAGTCAAAACTCAAACCCCAGCCCTTCAAGAAGTGACAAGCACCAAGGACGTCTCTTACATGTGTAGTTACACTGAACATCATCACTCTCCATCTGTTACCACTCAATTGAGTTCCCACCAAGTTTTCACGGTCAGAAAATTCTTCTGTGACCAGTATGAATTTAATGACATATAGAAGTGTTTGAAAAACTTAGTGTAGGGTGAGCAGTGTGTTTTGTCATCACACATCAGTCACTGTGCTTGATGCCATCTTATAGGTGGGTCTGGGAATGTATACATGTCTGTATTCTGTTGACCTACCCCAAAACCATGAGTATAATGGCTGGACATATCTAGAGGAAATTGACAGAGACAGGTCAGAAGCATTGGCCTGTAACAAAAAGAATGTGCTTAAAAATGAAAGAATGTTATCTGCAAAAGTGGCAACATTTTTTTAAGACTTTCAGAAAACATTTTCTCAAGTCGTGTTCATTTTTTGCTACCCCACATTTATTTTCGCAGATGTCAAGAGTGAAAAATATTTTATGATTTTACTGTGAAATCTGCTAGCTTTGCAAAACGAGGCAGTTTTAATTCTGAGGTTGAAAGTTTACTGTTAGTTCCAGCACTGAAACCTTCTACTTCTTTCAATAAACTTGTATTTGTAGGTAGGGTGTGCTGCAGCAATCCTGAAGTTAGACTGCAAGCCAAGATTCAAGGTGGTTAAATTCATTCCTCCAAAAAAAAAGTACATTCAGAGGTGCATATAATCAGCAGCAAGGAATTTAGACAAAGACCCTGGAGATGGAAGCATGTTGCCATCTCTGAGATTAGCAGTTGTTTCTAGGCCCTCACCTACTTGTGCAACATCCTGGGCAGGGTTCCAGAAGATAAGTTCTCTCCATATAAAAATACCATATAAATAACATTAGGAATATGTTTTGGTGCAGCTGTGTGCCGAAAATGAAGTCTTGTCTGGTGCTTCTATGTATTTAGGGAAAAAAAATGAAGCTAATTCTATTTAGAAAATCATTAATCTAAAAGGATTCAGAAATGCCTAATTATTGCTGCATTTCTCTGGAGGTACACCAGTCTGTAGAAGGAGTGGGGTGAGCAGAAGGCAGAGTTGCACAAAGGAGAAATAAGTTGTGCTTTTGTGCAGGTGCTGAGAACCAGAAATATCTCAGAAATATTGACCACAACTGGGCAGATGCAGTGAATGTACTTAGCTCAAATCAATCCATTATTACAACTAGATGATATTTTGCACTCCAGACATTTGAGCAGAGTGGTTTGACAGTCAGTTACATAAGTTTTGTGACTTCTTAAAATCTGCACATGTAGACACTAAAGAATATGCGTGCTCCCAAAAGTCCCAAAACCATTGGAGGAGGGGTTAAGTTTGTGCTTTGGCATGTACAACAGCCATCTGTTTCTATAGAGGCAGCTTGTGCCTGCCTATAGCAGAAATTTAGAAATGGGGTAGGAGAGAGAGACTTTGGTAATGAAACCAGAACAGGGTATCTCTGATATAATGGTCGTGCAGTGCCTGAGCTAATTAGGGACAGGGCATGGATGGCAGAGTCTCTTTTGGACAGAGAAGATCAAGGTTTCTTGGGCAATCAGTCCAGTGGATGACTCACCTGATATGTTGCAAATAAATGGAACAGTCAGAAAACTTTACAGAAGATAATATTCTCACTCTGCAATACTCACAACACAGGCTTAAATCTGTGTCCTAGTGGATACTGTGTGAGACCTGGTTTGCAGGCAATGGTGAACAGTCCTCCTGCCAGCTGAGCACAGCCCTGCATGCCTCCCTCATGCTCCTTGGTGTCTTGAGAGGGCATTTCTGCAAACTCTGGCTTGTGCCCAGATGTTGGGAAAGAGTTAGAGACCCTTTCTCAAACTGCCCTTGATCATTTCAGACCTGAGCATCGCATGTTGCTCGCCTTGGACTGTAGGAACCCCAAGGACTTAAACCCCTGCCACCAAGGGAATTGCAGCCTTGTTTTAGGGCTGTAAATTTTTGCAGTGTCTGTAAGTTAGAGTTCAGATCCAGAATGCTGACCTGAGCTTGACATGCAATATAAGTGTATCCTATGATGGATTTATAACATCCTGAAGTCGGTTGTGGTTGTGGATCCAGACTGCAGACTTTTTAGCTGTATCCTAAGGTTTCATTTTTACCAGCAAGTTAAACAGGGCACAGGCACAGACACTAAAACTCCATTATCTGTAATGTTAAATGGTGCCTTGCTGATTTTGACTCAAGATAACTAGCACTCTCCCTGATGATTCCCAGGTGTGGTTTGGGGATAATGTATGGGATAAAGATATTCCCCATTCTGAGTCTGAGTGTGGCCACTTTATTTTGGAGGTAAAGACAGATAACTGTATCATGCTAAGTTGGCTTCAGGGTCACAATATCATTTATTTTACTAGTATAGGTTCTCTACAGAGGCTCTGAGAGGAACCCATTCCTACACAGCCTAGACCCTAAGCTGATGTAGGATCTGTTGTGTTGCTTGGGAAAAGATAGAAAGCTCTTCATGGGAAGGGTGCAAGGAGTGTTTCCATACATAGATACATGCCCTGAGGCAAACTTCACACTGGAAATACAGAACAGCAATATGATGAGGACGTTTGCATGGAAAATCTAGACTGAGTTATTGCCTACTAGCTTCTCAAGGGAAATTCTCTGAGGTATTCCTAGAAGCTGATTGCAAGGCTGGGTGTGTATTAAACTCTATTTTCTGATCAGTTGCACAGTACATGCTCTTGATGGTACACTTTTCCTTGTAAAATCTTGAAAAGACTGAGCTGTAGTCTGTGTTTTAGCAAGAAAATACACCAAGGGACGTGAAGATAAAAGGATTGAATGAAAGAAAATCAGTATCTCATAATCCATTATAAAATATCATATTTCTCCCTAATGTGGCCTGCAGTTTTTATCACAGTTTTGGATCCCCTGGCTGTCACTACTAGAAACTCATCTCTCTCAAACCATTAAAATAAAAAAGAACAAAAGTGATCTCCTTCAGAGAAATTATTGTAAACAAAAAACCAGGGAGAATAAAGTCTTCTCCTACTGGTGCTGTTCCTTCTCTAGCACCTCTAATTCTGTGCAGGAGCTTGACTCTAAAGCAGGACTGAAAATCTACTAAAATCTGAATATATGCTTAAGCTGAGAGAAAGAATTTGAATGTACTGACACTTCAAGGAAAAGCCCACTTTTCTTCAAAATACTTCCATGGCTTCAATTTACATGATTTTCAACAAACCACTGCTATAATTATTTATGCAATCAGTTTGATAAACTTTTTATCTACTTTAAAGCTCTTCTTGAGCTCTTCTTCTCTTGTCCTTGCTTACAGTATAATCATGACAATGTTTTGTCATAAACATGCAGAAAACAAAGTGAAAGGATCTTCTGTAAAATGTCCTTGCTTCAGTTTAGCAATTTTAATTTTTCTTTACATTGTATGAACATTCTCATTTGGCTGTGGAAAAACGTCTTCTCTATCTGTATTTTGGCATGCAAATATTTGAAATAAAAATGTTTCAAGGCAGCTGTCAGATGCATAATAAAAATATTAGTTCAGGTTACACATATTTAGAGCACAGAAAACACGGGATATGAGAACTGAATTGAGAAAGAACATTTTAATTGTAAACTAGTGGTATAGAAATTTTAAACAATAGTAATGAGACCCGGGATATAGACATCTTGAATTCTGCAACCCCTATTAAGCAAAGTACAGCCAGACGCAACAGTTAAAAATATGTAACCACACAAGTTCCCCATTTGCCCTCTTTTATTTGCTCTGTGTTTTCAATTTGTAATGACAATTTTGTATCAGAACAATAAACCAAGAAGATCATCTTTCTTTTGCCAGCTGTTACCCAAATGACTAGATTTGACTGTCCCACGAATGGAAACTGACAAATGAGACTTCAAAAGACTTCCCATTGCCAAGTTTAACAAAATTCTGCTATCTTTTAACCAAATATTTATGTATTACATGACTGTGCTTTATTATATTTATGTATTACATGGCTGTGTCCTATTAGATTTAAGTTTCCTCTGATCAGCGATAGTCTCTTTCAGTGTCATTTGTAATATTTGGTTTCAATTAATATACATGGGACTGAAAGAAATGCACAAAACCTTGTTTATTTTCCAGCAGTAGATGGTAACTGATTAAATCATTGCACATGGCATGGTCTCCATCCCCTGTTTGCTGTACAAGGCAGCTGGCAAGCCGCACCTGTCAGCCTAGGAGAGAATCTCGTAAAGCTGCCAGTAAAACAGTGTAGCTGAATACACATCTGCTAATAAATTCTTTTCATCATATCCTAATCAAACAGCATATGCAGTTTATGGCCTTGCTAATAAAGGGTTTGAAATATCTGCCTGTGAACTTGATTTTATCAATGTCAGCCAGCATGACCAGTTTTTATTTACTCCACTGCTCAGTGGAAAGGTGTGTGGTGAAACAGCCAATGCACAGGAAAAAGGGAATGAACATAGGTTGTGATCATAGACACAGGCTGGTAAATCCAGCCTTTTATTCATCCTCTTTGTCTATTATTGGGACTTCTTCACTGCCCTGCTTTGCCAGTCATTCTGTTCCTGGCTCCAGCTGCCATGTGCAGATGCTTCCCCAGTGGTTCACATGGGCAATATTCTAATAGTGTCTACTGTAATACAAAAAGCGTGAGTGACAACTTGAATTTAAAGGTGGCCATGTCCACCTGTCTGGTTGGGTAACTGCAGCTTAAAATATCAGACAAATAACGATTGACACTTTTTAGCTAGTGTGCAAGAACCAGGATGTTAACGTGATGTATTAGCTTATGGCACTGGTTTGAAGATATTGCATAACATAATGTCTTTTCACAGGACTATCCATTGATAGTAATCAAGAGTGACTACAATTAGGATAATTATATTTAAAGTTGAAATGGGCATTTGTGAGACAGATTTTGCTGCTTATATTGGAATTGATCTCATCCAGTGTGGCTCTTCTGACTGATTGTCCTACTGGAACACTGCTTTTTCCTCTACATAAGCCATTGCTGTTTTGAAGTGTCAGCTCAGTTTGCTACCTAACATATTCTTCCTCCTTGGTGTTTTAGCGAGGTATACAACAAAAGTATATTGCACAGGCAAAACCTCTTCCTGTTCTTGCTAACCCTGCTGCATTAACTTCTGAAGTGTCCTCAGAAGCTGTACAAAAAGTAGTGATTTCTTTTCCTTACCAGTCCCAATGATCTCCTGCAAGTGTCCTGCACAGTTTGTTCTTTGCTCCGGTTATTTATGATATCCTACAGCTCAGCCAAATGTTTCACCATCAGATTTTATCTTCCATACTGATCTGGCAAAGTGTCTCCCTTAACATAGCTCCATGCATTTTTAGGGTTTCTGAAGATGTATAGTATGTTGTGTAGTCAGCTGTTGCATTTATCTGTTGTTAATTACAAACATGCACTACTTTTAGTTTTACTCTATCTCTTGTGCTACTATTCCATTGCTTTGTATAACAGAAATGCTATTTTTATGTTTTCAAATAAATGTTCCTCTTCAGTGTCTTCCTAATCCTTCTAAAAGACCTAATACATGTGGTGAGTTTTGAAGGCATGGGTTGAATGTAAGTGCACTTTGTTGTTTCAGGAGCCCCACTGCTCCTTTGCACCTTAACCCACACACACCTGGTGTCTTCTTTGTTACCTTTTCTTTGGCACCACTGATTTGTTCAACATGGTGATGTCCACTCTGGCTTGTTTTCTTTTCCTGGATATCCAACACTGTCCTTCTGACCTGCCCATCTCGCTCCTCTTGTGTGGATCTCGTATCCATGTGAACTACAATAAGTGGAAATTCCTCGGTACTCTTCAGGATATCCTTTGCTTTTTTAGTCACACAAATCTTTAGAAACTTTTTAAATATGAAAGGCGATCACACAGATGATTCAAATATGACTGCAACTTTTTTGTGTCACCTTCCCTTCTTTTTTTGTTTCTTTCTCTTAATGGTACATTGTCATCAGCAGGAAGTTTCACTCACCTTGCCTCATTGTTTTTGAGTCTCTGGACTATAGATAAACCATAGGACAGTTATCTTCTGTCTATCTAGCTCTAAAGAACCTAAAGAGGAAGGAAAGAAAAAGAATGTCAAGACATTGGCAATGTCACAACACATCCTCTCTGAACTAGAAAACACCACTTTCCTGCTTTTGGAAAGAAACTTTGTGTGGAGAAAGAAAAAGGGAAATACAAAGTACATAAATGTTAGTGCTGCTTGAAAAGAAAAGACACCCTCCACCTCCCCTACCAACATAGTATTATATCTTGAATGTGCATATTTTTAACGCAATTTCCACATTAAGGATTTTGTAATATTTTTAGAAATAAATAGATTTAATATACAGTATCAATATCTAGTTATTCTTTCAAAAACCTGGAAAGCTTTACATATCTGAGCTACTAACAACCCTTTGCCATTACATTAAGACTGGCAGACGATGTCAGTGGAGAGTTACTTGGTGTTTTCTGTAGACTCAGCAAATTTTCCTAGAAAATCAGCCTTTGTCAACAAGAATAATTCAGTTCCTTATAATAGTGTTTCATAGATCCTAAAAAATGTTTTTGTTTACTCATGGTGTTTATAACACTGACAGTTTTTATTTTCACATTCTTTGAGCAAGGAAAGTACTGTTTCCTGAGGTGATTTGCAGCACTCCAAAAGGACACATGCCTGAAGCACCTGATAGAAGACAGCTTCCATGGAGAGAAAGAGAATCCATTTTTTGTTCATAAGCAGCCGACTTAGGCAGAGACACATAGAAATAACCTTTTAAAGATCTAACTGTCCCATAGCAACCTCTGCCCCACCAGCTTTCTTCTGATCCTGTTTTTTAAGCTCAGACAGATGTTTAACATATGATTTCCCTGCAGAAAAAGCATCCAGCTGGCAGTTTAGAATTTAAGATTAAATCTGCACATCCTGGGCCCAAGAAGGACAATTTTATCAGGGTGTGTCAGATGAGCATCCTGTTCAGGAAGGTGTATATCCCATAATACCTCTCAGGCTCAAAATAAGTTGTTTCTTCACATTTTGGTAGCTGATATTAGAGATGCTTTGGACAGGCCTAGAGAATTACACTTGACTAGTAAGGTGGAGTTTCCTAGAAAAGCAACATAAGCTGTGAAGCCTTTGACTGTAGTCTAAGCACAATCTCTAAGCAGTTTGTGCCATGTAGAGCATACTCATGGCTTAAACATATCCACTGCAAAGACCTGGGTATTTATGGAGAAGGTAACATTGGAGAAACAACTCTGGGAACTTACTTACACCCCAGTAGGTGTCCGTAGAGACAGGGAGATGCTTAAACAATTTGGAACATGAGGCTTCGCTTAAAGCCAGAAATGAAGCCTGTGACTTCAGGCAATGTAATGTTGGTGATTTCCAACCAGCAATCTAAGGATTTCCACATAGGTTATAAGCAGTCAACAAAGAACTGAGGAAAATATTGAGTGTGGGTTGTTTGGAAAGAAGCCTAAGGAATAAGTTTCTGCAATAATGTCTGAATGGGGAAAAGTTCTACTGCATAGTTATAGCTTATTTCTTTTATGCATCCTTGTAGAATCATAAAACAGATTGCAGATTCCTAGCTGATACAGGATAAATTCTCATTTTAGTGCGACATTTTGGTGCAGAGACCATTTCTAGGCAGCAAAACATTACAAAAATGTACTCAATGGATATGGGATTGAAACAGACCTTTTTAATTATTTAGGCTGTCACATAAAATGTCCAGTGGCCACTATTTAGAATGCTTTTAAATTTCATGACCAGGGGCTGTACAATGCATTTATCTCAAAACTGGGAATATAATCCCTCCTGGGCCAGTATTTGGCTGTAATACCTTAAGCAGATATCTGTAATTTTGTAATCAAAGCCAAGAAAATATGAAGTCTGACCAGAGGTATTCTGAAATGGTTTCTATTTGCAGCTTCTGAAAAGAGATTTCTGCCATAACACTCATCTTACTTTTCAGCTTGCAAAATAATCAGCAGATAAAGGACAAAATCTGCCAAAGAAGGGCATAAACATATTTCATGAGTAAATATTGTATTATTAACCAAAATGTATCATACTTAGTTTCTGCACACAAAGCAAAACTGGTGGAACTGGACAGAGATCCTTTCTTTAACTAGGGGATTTCTGACTTTTACAAGCACAGAATGTGGTTTTGTGTCTCTCAGAATTCTTAACAAACTACTCTTTGCAGTAGTGAAAAATGTGGAAAAATAATCCATTTTTATCTTTAGAAATCTGGGATGAAAAATGATAATGTTGTAGCAGGTGAGTCTGGGAAGAACAGAAGTGATCTTATCTCTCCATTTGACCCAAGAAAAGATCAAGTGGACCTAAACCATTCCTGGCATGTTTGTCTAACCTGTTCTTACAACCTGTCAGCAAGAAAAACAGCACCAGTTGCCAGGCGAGCTATTCCAGGGCTTAACTCTTCTCACCATCAGAAAGTTCTTTCCACTGTCTAACCTAATTGTCCCTTCCTGTAATTTAAACATACTGTTTTTCTTCCTCTTGTCAGGGGATCTGGAGAACAGACGATTCTGTTCCTCTTTGCAGCAACCTTTTAATTGCTTCACGCCACAGCCCAGATCCCCAGGCTGTCTATGCCATGCATGGGGTCACCTGCAGGATCCATTCTAGAGCTGAGAAATTAGGTGTCTTCTTGAACAACCTGTGGTTCATTTTTTAGGTAGTCTGAGGACTGATCCAGTGAATCAGTCAAGCATCCAGCATCTATCCACAAAACCTGATTTTTCAACTTATACCCACCCCATTCGACCTTGCACACTCTTTTCCTCACACCGCATCCTTCTGCCCACAATCTACACCCATGTTGTCATTGTGAAGAAAATAATAAATATGACAAATGACAAAGCAGACACTCTTTACATCTAGGGCAGGCAGAAAAGGTATGCCCTCTTAAATACCAAAATTTCAGTCCTAGAGTTAGGCCACTTGGGGGCAGGAGGAGATCTAGCCCTTGTGGCAGGGCAGCTCAGGCTGCCCTGGGCTGAGGTGAGAAAGGACATGAGAGGAAAGAACAGGACTGTGAGAATATCCCGAGCTGCTGACAGGGATGTGGCAGGGCAGCCACAGCTGTGAGCTTCCAGTGGGAACAGTGCAATGGACAAACTTTGTGCAGATTATGTGAGGTCAGTGCATCGGTTTCTGCCAAATCCATGGGGCAAGTACTAAGCCAGGCTTTGCTCCAAGGGCTGCAGTGTGTGGACACAATCAGTTCACATTACTAGGAGTGCACAAAAGCATAAGGCAATTGTTAGAAATTATGAATGGAATTAAGGATTTTAAAAAGAGAGTTTGGTGGGCTACTCTATAAATTCACAAAAACTTGAATAGTTGTGCATGGTGCTGCAATCACTCAAATAAGACAACAGGACTGAAAAAAGTTTAGGCAAAGGCAGGGGTATGAATAAACTTCTATCTGAAGGCTGAAGAAATGGGGAGTCCCGGGTCTGGTAAAGCAATTGCTGGGGGGCAGGCATGGAAAAGTTGATCCAGCAGAGAGGGATGCTGGAGAGACCATAAGGTTTGATTGTTTGGCAGAAGATAGAAGGAAGGCATAAAACCAGGCAGGAAGCTCATTCACTTGCAGTTGCAGTTAAGTCGTGGAGTTCCTTGGCATAGGATGCTGTATATACCAAAACTTAAGAGGAGAAACAAATTCAAGCAAGAGAAACCTGCTGAGCTCAGAAAGTCCCCAAATTATGAGCAGTGGGAGGTAATGCAGTTTTACTAACCACTTAGCTTATTACTGTACTCTTGTCCTGGCACTCGCTTTTTGTATTTGTCTTTGGGCCTAGGTGGGGTTTTTGCTAGATGCAATACAACCATTTCAAGGTAGGAACACTATGGATGTGAGTCATTCTGAGCCCACTGACCTTTCCAGCAAGGAGATCAGAAAGCAATCAGAAAGGCCACAGGGACACTGCCACGACATTGTTGCTCCAACATTTGGCTCTTCCTACCACCCATTCAACCCTTCCATCCTGCTGTCCTCACTGTAGCCAGCTGTGCCCCCAGCAGCATACTCTGCTAGCAGCTGGCCTTGCTCTTTGTCATTGCTCAGCAACAGCTGTTTGTAGATACCCTCATTCTTCTGACTGGTAAGTTTTTGTGGTCTCTCATTTTTCCAGAAATACTCTTAGGATTTCCCACATTCTCCTAAGGGTAGAGTTCAGGATTTCCATATTACTATATTATTTCTTGTACATAAAGACTAAATCTGTGCTGTCAGGAAAATGGTTCTGGACCTTAGGGCAGATGGCACAGCATGGATCACATCCATGCATCTAACCCCTTTCTTTGTAACACAAGTTAGCCCTATCCAAAGATTCTATTGGGATTTATACACTCACCTTGAACTGGGCTCAGCTGCTCTCTGGGGAAATGGTAGCTGGGATAGACCAAAGGTGTGTTAACAATTTAAGCATATCGGCAGTCACAATCCAGAGCTTGGGTTTTTTCTGGGACACTACAGTTGGGAGCATGTTAAAGTTGGAGCTGGATTTCAGAAATGAAAAGTATTCTTAAGTCTGATCATGATTCAGTAGGGAGTGCCAGATATTTATGAGAAACCTACAGAGAAGTCTCATTGTTGACAATTTGGTAGAAACATTCGCTCCAGATGAAAATTTTCTCCTTGACCATGGATAGTCTACAGTTCACATCTGTTCTGGATAAGATCTTAGGTCATGTTTCATCTTGTTCTCTAAAGCCATCCTCTAGCAATACACTGATTTAGGTAATGCTCCATCCATTCTATGCTTCATGTCTCTTTCAAGGGGAAAAAAATATATGTGAAAAATTGTGTGTCCTGGTTTAGGGCAAATTTGGGAGGAAGCCCTAGAAGGGGTCTCCTCTACCCAGCCAGTTTCAGCAGCTCCTACCCCCAACCGGCTCGGGATAAAAGTCTTAGAAAAAAGTGGAAAAAACTTTATTTAACCAGAAAAAGTATTCATAAGCATAAAAAAGTAAACAATATTAAACAAGAAAATCTCTCGTTTCTCTGAAGAGCCGGCAAAGCCAGGAAGTCCTTTTGTGTGTGTGGCTCAGTCAGCTTCAGTCTCTCCAGGGCTCGGGCCAGGTGCTCAGGGCCGGTGCACAGCCTGGGGCGGGGGGCCCAGGAAATTGTCCTGATGTCCTGGACTCAAGAGGTGCTGAACAGTCCCAGAAGGAAAAAAACAAAACAAAACCACAACTCCGGTAAAGCTCTTCTTCTTGCAGCCAACGAGGAAAATCAGAGAGGAAAAAACAAAGAAAAAAAAGTTCCCTGTCTCTCTCTGCCTGCCACAGCCGAGAGCTCCGAGAGAGCAGTGCCAGCCCTGTCTCACTCTCTCTCTGTCCGTGCCGCAGACAACGCGCGGGCCGTGAGAAAAGGAACCCCGGGGGACTTGGGTGCAGCTTCTGCAGATGAACTGCGCTCTGCTTCTCCCCCTCTTGCTTTCTCTGTCCAGCTCCAAAAGCACAGAACTCAACATCCAACAGAAGTAGGACAGATGATTGGGGATACAAGCATCATAAAGTCACCCTAGGACATTGTGTCTGCTCAGTAACACTGCAATTATGGTTTTAGAGTTCAGCATAATATTTTTATATCCTTTTTTATTTATATAAACAAAACCAAATGGCAGCACATGAAAATGTATTTTGAACTTCAAGAGATGTTAAAAGATGTTAGCTCATTAATTAAATAGTTAACAAATACATTTCCAAATTTTCATTCATTTTACAATTGTACTCTGAGCAATCTTAAGAATATGATCCAAAAAAAGACACCCTGAGATTTTTTTCCCAATTGTCTCATAGCAAGGAAGTCAACAAATAAAGTGATTTTAAGGGAGAAAACTTTATTTTTGTTTTCAATGTATTAATATTTTCATTATTTTCAGTAAGTTGAAATAGATTNCATGCTTAGGGTATACTGTCCAAACAGAATCTTACTTTTTACAGATGCTCCACAAGTGCCTCTTCTAAGTCTTTAATCATTTTCATTGCTAGTATAATATTCTCATGTAAGCTAATAGTCTATCTAGCAGAAGTGTTATATGCTTTAAAATATAAGTAAGTTAAATGTGCTTTGATATTAAAAGGTTTCTTAGCAAAAATAAAAATTTCAGTAATAACTATTTAATGAGAAAGTTTGGTCCAAGCATTGTACATGTTAGCAGTTCTTAAATCACTACTGAAATGAGTTTGGACTGCAGCTTTTCGTTTCAATATAAGCTGGTGAGCAACCAAATTATAATCAACGTCAATAAAGCATACAGGCTAGAACAGTAAAAAAAATGTTGAAACAAAACGGTTCATGTCAGTTGAAACAGGGAGATAGATTCCCATGTGGGTCATAAAGAAAAGGAAAATAGCCCTAATGAACAGTACATTGTATCCACCCCTCTAGCCCTTCCTGAGGCAAATCTTCCCTTGACTTCAAGCGGTGTTGTTTGTGTAAAAAGTTGACCAGAACTGGTGTGGGACATTTTGCTTATTTCCAAACACAAACCCCTTCAATCTTCATGAGCCCTTTAACTCTGTGTGTGTTCGTGTGCCTGCTCCCAGTGACTGAGACTTGTTGTCCTGAAAGAGTTCTGAGTTATTTCATTCTCAAGTTTTCTTCTGTTGTTGGAAATATTTATTCTACCTTGTTTTAGTGTGGACTTCAAAGCAAACAGGAAAACATACCAAAATTCAGAATCACAGCAAGTTCTTATTTCAGACTGGAGACCATTTTGTACTGTGTCCTCCTGCTGGGGCTGGATTACTGGGTGGCAACGAGATGTTGGGCCTTTAGCAAATACAGACATTCAACTCCTTGTCTTTAATTTCCTTTTGAAAACCTATTTTTGAAATGTAGGGAAAGCATAGTTTTTTATTGTTAGGCTTTAAATAACATCTCATGCTGAAAAAAATGGAAGACAAATTCTAAATAAATGTAAGTAAAAAGCTACACATTAGGCACAGGAGAAATATCATAAACCTCTACCTCATCTAATCCAAGCAGAAATCCAGGCACTGCCTTTCATGTTGAACTCAATGCATTGCTCAGGAATCATCAAAATGCCTTCTTGACACTCAGACACAAATTTTAGTCAGGATTCACCTGACTAAATGCATGCTTTTTCCATGGAAATCTCTAATCAGAGCTAGTTACTCAAATTCTCTTTATAGTCTCTTTTTGTTTCCTTTATAACACCTCTTTTGTAGTAGAGAGAAAGAGGAACCTCTAAGGATTAATCACATACTAATGCAGTTTTCTAAAATGGGTGAGATAAGTCCATCCCTCTAAGAGTCTTTTGACTCTAAAGCAATCCTTTACAGCCTACCTGAGGTTCAGATGTCTACAGTGTAGACAACTAAATTTAAATGTCTTGTATCCTACATAAAGCATTTAAGTGCAGAAGAAATAATTGGACAATTTAATATTTTAAGTTGAGCAAAAATCTCTGACTAAAGAACAGCTTTTTTTTGGCTGAAGCACATCTTTCTGAATTGCAGCCAATATTATTATGAAGAGAAGGAGATTTCACTACTTTTCCTTGTGGATTCTTTTTCTGACTAATCTCCCTCACTGCTGAAAAATGTGCCTGATTTCCAAACTAAACTTGTCTGGTTTTAGCCTGTATCTACTGATTTTCTTTAGGTCTTTTTTCTTTGGCTTAAAAGTCCTTTAAATATTCAGAGTTTTTTCTAATGAATGTATGTGCATACATATTCAAGCCACACTTAAATCTGCTATAATCTAAATAGATTGAGGATTTCCAGTGCCCCACTGTAAGGCATTTTCTCCATCCTGAAATGATTTTTAAGATACTTTCAGCATCCTTTTCAATTTTTTCAGCTTTCCCCCACCCCCAAATATGGACGCCAGATGTGTAGGCAATGTTCTAGTATCAATCTCATCAATATTACACACAGAGGCAAAACCATCACCCTCCTTATATTTGCTACTCAGTTTACACAGCAAAAAGTTCATATATTTTTAGAATTATATTACAACCTGCTCTGTTGCTTATGTCTGAAGACTCATTTTAGAACTGCTGCAGAAGTTTGGCTCTAGTACCTAGTTAAAATTGTCTCACGTGGCTAAATAAGACAGCTGATTTTGTGTATCATTATAAGTTCTTCGGCTGTTGTTTATTTCTGTCATTCACAACTGTCTTCTGCCACTATTTTAGGAATATTTTACATTGCCTATGGTCAAGTTTCAGCCAATCCTTGAGAGCTAAGCCTAGGGGTAGAAGTGTACCCCATGACTGGTTACTTTAGGGAACTCCCAGCCCATCTTAACCATAGAAATATATTGCTTTATCAGCTTTTTTTTTTTTTTTTTTTTTTTACTGGGATTGATGTCCAGCAACTTGCCTAATTCAAACTTTTTGTATATTGGCTTGGGATTTGTACTTTTTTTAGTCTTCTGGAATTTCACCAGTATTTCAACATTTATTCAAGAGCAACATTAGTGATTCAGCTGACTCCTTGGGAAATAAGGGCTCTTGGATTCAAGCTACCCAGTCTACTGCTTTAAAAATATTTAACAGATTTTGCCGAAATTCCTCCTTGCTACTTGAAGGACTGGAAAACTCTTGATCAATTTCATGTGAAGTGATTAAATGAACCTGTTTTTTTACATGACAATATTTACTGAAACCTTATCCTTCTCTATGATTACTAACAGAATTAATATCCTTATCTAATGTCAGAATTATATCACTTCTAGCAAATTTTTATCTTTAATTAAACTTTTAAAATTATTGCTCTTTTTCATATAGACAGGAATTATTTTCCCATGTTTTTAGTTTCTCATATTAATTATTTTATTTTGTTAATAATTGCTCATTTTCACTGCTAACTAAATCTGCCTTTTTTGTTTTCATGTTATACATTGCTCTTATATTCACAATTTCCACAAAATTATGTTGGGCTTATAGCCAAAATTTTTTCTTTCTTGATTGTGAAATTGTAGAGGTTTAGCCATTTAATAAACTCTTCTAACAGGATGTCCAAGTTTAATTCAAAGTTCTCTGCTTACATTTCAATTTCCAGTACTTTTGCTCATGACATTTCTCACCTTTTAAAAATTATGCCTTTTTAAAGCAGAAAACATGCCATTAATTGGAAATTTTCTTTGTTTCCATTATTAGAGGAGTGTAGATCATGATTGCTTGTTTCCAGGCTGCCATCATCCTTAGTCTATAAAGACCATTTTTTGGTCTAGAAGATTAATTCACCTGTATAGAACCCTGAAAGGCTGTTTTTAAGACAACAAAGAACAAAATTGTAACAGGCAAAATATTTAGATTAATAACCATGTATTGCTTTTTTAAGATTCTCATGGTTTTCAGCTGTTTGAACTGAACTTCCAATATTCTTGTTCCAAGTTGGAGCTTACACATAGAAAGATGAATTATTTTGTTGTGTTGTGTAAGATACTTTGGAAACAAAATTATTGAGTTTTGTCACCTGTATTTGAATAGACCCCATCCTGAATAGATATTGCACAAAGCAAACTGTTTTGTTCATTTAACTGCTTAGATTTAGGTATACAGAATAATAACAATCCTTTATGCCTGATAAAGTGATAAGCTCTCTTAAAAGCAATTAGAGCTGCAGTGAACTTTGGAAAACAAGCCCCCTAAAGCTTGTAAGTTTTATTACCATTTTCCAGGTGGGCTCATAAGGAAAAGAGAGGCCTTAAAATGATGGAAATAGCCAAAACACACTCAAGGGTAATTCTGAAATTTGAAAGCACAGCAGCCAATACAAATGTCATGTTATGGTGAAGATACAAGGCAAAAATGCAGCAGCCTTGCATTTCACAGAAATATGAAATTTTCAAATTTAGTGGGTACATCTTGGAGGAGACATGACAAGCAGGGCAAGTGCAGACACAGAGGTAGGCAGAGGTGGAGATACAGAGGTAGTAAGAATGCTAAAGAGGGAGGAAAGTATATGATTATTCAAAATTCAGGCCAGATGGTGGATTTGGTATCTGTTATGGAAGAAAAGAAAAATTAATAGAAGACACTTGATTTATACAATCAAGCTGTGACTTTTCCTTCCTCTCCTCCATCTGAGAGGGAAGATAGTGGGTATGAGAAATTGCAAGTGTTTTTTACAGCAAGATATTCAGTCATCCTTCTGCAGCTGCCAGATTGCTTGTTCTGCCTGAGTCACATTTCCACCTCTTCCTGAGTGTGAATTCCTGTGGATAACCAGAATCAAGCCAGTAATTAAATCCCAACCTCCAAGAGGTGTCCCAGATAGGAACTGAACTGTAGGTGTGCCCCACAGTTCTGTGTGTGTGATATCCACTGATAGTCCAGAAAACAAAATGAAGAGTGTGCAATCTTCTTTCTGTTGAACTGCTTGTGCAATCCTCATTCTCATAATATCTGGCTGCTACCCTGACATGAATGTTAGGTACTTATTCCCCACTAAAGATCCCAAAGTTATGGGGAAAGACCTGAGGTGTGGAGGGGTGACTCAATTATTTCAGATCTACATAAGAAACCTTCTTTTGAACACAGTTTGGGTCTCCTGAGTCCTGATTTCTTATGTACAAGTGGTAGCACACAGGCCCAGTTTTAGCAAATATGGCAAGCTGCCCTGCTCTGCTTCAATTTTGTGACTAAACATGCAGAATTAAATCCAATGCTTCCCAACTTTGGCAGGTCCCATTTGCAGATCATCCTAGGAGGTTTCTGAAGGACCAGACCTACTGTAGGGGCTTGGTAGTTCTGCAAAGAGCCTTGCTCCCTACTCAGGAGAGGAACAAAATGCAAAAATGGGGGTTTTCATTCATTTAATGGTACCAAAGCATGAGGCACACAAAACACAGGGTCTGACACCATCCCCATGTTCATATGTGTATACATCTAACGGAGACCCTTACAGAGCAAGAAGAGAGAAGAATGAAACATTCTAAAAAAGTGCAAAAAAATCCAGTGGAGGAAATCAGTTTCTAAAAAAAAAAAAATATTTAAGAACATTTTCTCCCTGAAAAGTTTCAGTTTTCATGTACTCTGTTTTATTATGGGATTTGGAAGAAACTTACTAGGAAAAGAAGATAAACTGCAAAATTTGTTGTAGAACTTGGGAGGGAGGGTAGAACTTGGGAGGGAGGGGCACAAAAAGTCACTGCACTTTGATGTGTTTTTTATGGTTCCCTCTAAGAGATTTTTGTGTGTAAATAATGTAGCTGAGATCACCCAGAAAAAAGTAAACCTTTTCCATCAGATGCTCTGATTTCCTTCAAGAGCTGTTTGTGTGTGCATGTGTGTGTGTTCTCCTATAGCTGAGAAGAGTCAGTCAAACACATTGAAACTGTACTTGAGAATTATTTCTGAGCCCCCCAGAGTGTTTGGTGCTTTGTAAAACAGAGGAAATCTTAACAGCTATTTTGTTTTATTTTCTAACTTACAGAAATGGAGATACCCAGATGCTTTAGGGTCTGGAATAAAGAGGTACAAGTTTGTTATCATCATTCCCCAACTAAGTCAGATGGGGATCAGATACAAAGATGCCATGTTTAAAAGTGATGGGTTTTACACTTGCTTCAGCCTCTTACCCTGACTCAGTTACCTATAATGAAAGAGGAAAACCACAAATATTGTATTCAGAGGAGATGCTATTGCTGTTCCACTGATCTGATTGGGCAGGGCTGTTTCAGCACACAGCCTCAATTTTAACAATTACTGCAAAACTCAGAAGGTATTTGGCACCCATCAATGAGTGGCAAAGAAACATTGTTTCTTTGTGACCAGTCCACAAGCCACACTCTAATGATCCAGCACAAACTTTTAGGAGCATTGACAGTTCTACATAGCTCTTTCCTGACCTCTGTGGAATATTTGACACCACTAAGGGCTTGGCAAGAAGTAATCAAGTGGTAATTCTTAGGGAATTGTTACGTTACCCCAGCACAACCTATTTTTATTCTGGGAGTAAAATGTCATTTCCATTATTGTCAGTCAGAAATGTCAAGGGAAGACCTACATTTTGTATTTCATAGCTGACTTTCCTGAGCTTGCAAAATAATACAGTCTATGCTTGTTTGCAACAGGGCTAAGCACTTGATTGGATTAGTGTTGATTAGGTCTGTTGATCTGAGGTTAGACCACAATTCTTTCACAAATGGAAATATTTTGGGTCATCTTTCCCCACCCACAAAGGGCACTTTTTTGAAGAAGGATTTTCTGGGTGGGTAGAGAACCTGTCATTCACCACTCTTCAACAGAACTGTCCCTGTTTGCCATCACCCCTTCTTCATTCAACTCAGTGCTGTCAGTTACATTAGTTATTTCCTGAGCACTGCTTTTACCCAATAAGGGAAAACAAATAAACAAATTGGAAGCATGTTAAGCAATCTCTGTCTGTTCCCTTCAGTGAAGCATAATGGAACAATTGTGTAAATAAAACTGTCATTTTTATAGACCTCAAGCTAACATAGTTCTCAAACTCATGAGATTCTGGAGGATTTGGTTCCACATGCTCGTGGCTGCAGCCGGTCCTATTGCATGACCAACAGAATGTTCAGCTCCTTGACCAGAGAAGGAAACAGTGACCAACAACATCAGCACCTGCTCTGGGAACCAGACACCATGAGTTTCTATCTATGTCAGTTGTGCTGGCTGCTGCTTGTATTTCCATGACTTCAAAGCCCTATTCTTGAGCAAAGTGTTATGCTGTGGAGTGGAACAGCATTTTATCACTTTCTAATAAACTGTAGGATTCACACACTCATTTGGAGTGGGAAGGGAACCTCCTCATGAAGCAGTAAGGCAAACTGTAACCACTGAGTATCAAGACTCAGTATGTCCTGATTTTGACCTCACCTGAGTCTTTCTAAAGTGGTGGTTATAGGGCAGTTTCCATGGTGAATCACACACAGGACTAAAAAGTTTGCACTTGGTCCATCAGCAGCATCAGCAAGCATTCTTATGGAACAAATAATGGATAAATTGTCATCTCTAATGAATGACTAGTCTGACACCAGCACCTTTGAAATATAGTGAAGGATACATCAATGGATTATTTTTGGTTGCACGTGGCAGACCCTCTTGAAAATGTTTTTTTCTCTCAGACTCAAACAGTACCCTTTGAACAAGTTTTAAAAGTACAAGCTATACTGACTTCATTAAGGAAACACTTATAGTCTGCAGCTGGATGCTTGTGGTGAAAAAACACTGACTGCTTTGGCCTGTACTAGGTGGATTGAGAGCTGGGAGATATATTATCCAATCACACATTTGCATCTGGTCAGCTGACATCCCACAGTGCTATAGTTGAGCTAATAAACAAGATATTATATTTGTTCTTGTCATTCACTACTATTAACAATAATGAACCAATTAATTGCTCCTGATTAGCCAATTTGTGATCAGCAATGAAGGTAAAAATCAGAACATAAATGGTTATCGTGTCATTTCATGCTTAGTTTTCTATTATCATTTGGCAGAATGCTATGCACCAATTTGAAACAGCTGGTCCAAGTGAGTTAAACTAGTTTAATATCCGGGATATATCACCAAGGGGATTACTTATTAAATTATAGGAAGTGATCTTAGATTTCAATAATGGTTTATTATTCAAAATTGTTTTGCCTTACAACAAATTGTAGTTTTTGACCTCAGAGTTTGTGTCTTTCATTTTAATATTGTGGTAGTTTATTAGAATCATAAATATTAAGTTATAAATGTTTATTACCTCAAAATTTCAACAGCGACTCTTTGGAAACTATTATACCCAAATGCTTTTTTGATGAAAGTAAAATGTACTGTAAGTTAGAGTGAAAACTTGTATTTAACAGTTCAGCTACAATGCTGTTTCTCTGTTACATGAAAAAGACCACACCATTTCATTAGAAACATCATTCCATCTTCATGTAAGGTAAGATTTGCTGCCATTTTTAAAAGAGTAGGTCCAGATTCTCGTTTCCTACTAGGTTATCACCATTGATTTTGATGTAATTGCTCGATTTGCACTGGTTTGAGTGAGTGTCATGGGTTTGTTCGAAACCGGGCGGAAACACCATTTAATGTAGCGGTTTCACATTCACCTGCTCGCCTGCTCACACCAGGCGAGAGTGTAGTGTAGTGGTTTTATGAGAATAAGGATTAAGAGAAATGCAAAACAGGCCTAAACTTCAAAGATAAAAATAGTTTATTAACAAAAAACAA
>VZTR01027756.1:553935-580880 GCA_013400775.1 Chaetops frenatus | reverse complement strand
CTAAAACATTTCCAAAGCTATGGCTATTTTCATTTTTCCACGGGCAAGGGTTTACATATTTTTAGTGTCAATTCACTTTAATAAATAGGCACCCTTTAAAAAGCTGTACAATAGAGAGAATAATAGTTGTAATGCAAATCATCTAGGGATTAAGGACTAATAATATAACACCAGTCATCCCAAAGTATTCCTAAACACTGGAATGACTTTATAAAAAGATATCAGTCCTGAATCACTCACTCTTTCCCTTTTGGGCTAAACCACAGTAATGATTTATCAAGGCATAGCATTACATTTAAGAACAGAAGGAGAAGGATATTATCGTTGACTACAACAAAAGAGAGAATTTTACGTACTGTAGACAGAATAATTACCCAAATTGGAATCTGCCAGGGCAGAGGAAAAAAAATGGAGGAGGTGAACAGAAGGTCAAAATGAAGAGATGGGTGACTTCTAGAGAGCCATTTGTCACCTAAAGGGGAGAGGAGGAGGGGAGAAAGAAGCAGAGAAGAATTATGATTCTCTGTGGAAATCAAAGCTAAAGTATGCATTCCTGACTTCAACATTGTTGTTTGGTAATACAAGGTTGTGGGGAGCTTGACAGAGAGCCAGAAATAAGTTTCTTTTACCCAGAGAGACAAGACAGATATATCTGGGAAAGAGGCTTGGGAGCCCTGTAACATGCTGAACATAAGCCAAATATTATTGGAAAGGACCTGAGAGAGAAGAGAAACTCCAGGCACGGCACTGGCTTTCTTTGTTGGAAAGATCAGACCTTTTCCTATGTGATTTGAGATGT
This sequence comes from Chaetops frenatus, assembly GCA_013400775.1. Lineage (NCBI taxonomy): Eukaryota > Metazoa > Chordata > Aves > Passeriformes > Picathartidae > Chaetops > Chaetops frenatus. Next base: position 580,081 of record VZTR01027756.1, on the reverse strand, counting down.
TATTATACATATGAGCATGCATGTGTGTGTGTGTTTGGGTGGGGGTGATGGGGTATTTTGCTTTTACAGGAGCAGCACTTTACCAGAAGTGAGCTCCTCTGAGTCTTTGGCCATCTCCAGACTTTGGGGTCAGCAAACATTTCTCTGTAAGCAGTTCAGGACATACATTTGTTTGACATAAAAGCCCACAATGGCGTCATGATGTTGACTGAAGGCTACTGCTGCTACTGAACTGTCCACATGCATGTATGCTTTGAAATCTCTTGCATGCACCTAACAGGGCATTGCAGAGACAAGATCATGCTGTTGAAATACAAAGGTCAAAACTATACTGTTCTCTTTGGGCAGGAATGTTCTCTTTGGGCAGGAAAACATGAGTTTCTGTCTCTTAAGGTAGAGTCAGCTATTAAAAGGACTATAAAAATTATCCTATGGATTCATTGTTATTGTACAAAATGAAAAGATAGAGATGGAAGATCTAAATGTTATGCACAATGCATATCTTGCAATCACGGCTATGTAGATCATATTTGAGCCCCTGTTTATTGAAGATGAATAATTTATCACTTTAAGTAGAGTAGGAATTTGGAAATCTAATTTTGCAAATTCTTCCATTCTAAAATATGCTTTCATTTTAATCCATTTGAAAGCAGCCATAACAAAAATGGTTTGAGCCAGTGAAAAGTTGTGTTTTGATAACAGAGAGATATTTTGCTTCAACCTCTTTTATTACATCAGATAACATTCATTTAAAAATGAAAAATCATTTAAAATGAAACATTCCTTTCTGCTTGTTATCCAAAGTCTTCTTAACCTTTTTTCCCTCTAAATATAAATGAACCAGCTCAATATGGCCAAACATGAATTAAGAGTTTCATGAAACTTCACATAATGACACCAAAATGGGATTTTGGTATGAGAATATAAGAATACTTCTTTTACTTACCATGAGGAAACCTTGACAGAAGGAAAGTAAAGCCCCTAGAAGTGAGATAGTGGGAAAACTGAAAACGTTTGAACTTAAATTTTCTACCATTAGAATTATCTTACTTCCTTACCCGAGAAGGACATTTAAAAGAAAAAATATCCACAAATTTTTCTTGACAGTTTTAGTCTGAAGCATATGTAATATACAATCATATAATAGATACTCTGGCTATTGTCACCTAGCTCTAACTTTCATCACAGGACTATGCAACTCTGCCTTTTGTGGCTTTTTTGCTCCTTTACTTCTAACCTTTGTCATTTTGCACTAATATTATGTGAACCCTTTGACTTCTAGTATGGCTTTGTGTGTACTTGTAATTCAAGGGATTATTCTTTCAACTGTTTGGCTCCATTGATATGTTTCTGAATTAAGGGGCTGCTTTTACACCTACCAGCTTTGTGGAGGTTTCTCCTAATACCCAGCATAACTTCATAAATAACTATCTAATAACTAATCCCTATCTATCTCAAGCTTAAAATGCAGAAAGAGTATCCTGCATTAAAGAAACAAAGAGGCCACTGAGTTGGACAAGCAGGTTATAAAAATGTTTTATATTATTTCAGTGGAGATATCTCCTTAATCCTGTTATCTTCAAACTAAAGGAATATTTTTAAAGTTACAGCAACTCTGACTAAACAATTTTGCAAGTGCCTTATGGACATGTGTATTAAGAAGCTTGATGGACTCAATCTGCATTACTGTGCATCACAGCATGATGTATGACAGGAATTTCTGTGAGTTTCATTCCCTACCTGTCTCTGGGATTCTTTTCTCCCTGAAAAGAGGAATGTAAATAAGTCAGCCTCCATGGAATAATTTTTTTCAGAGACTGAAAGGTATTTCTCTTGCCGAGTGGTTTCCTTGCCACCCCTGTTGTTTGTAGGAGATCCTATAAAAAAGAACACTTTGCTCCTGGTGATCAAATGTCCAGTGCCAAGCTTTCCTTATCAGAATGACAGATAAGAGCATACATCCTAAATAGTTATTCATATTTAGTTACTCTCCTGACTTTTCACAGGTTTATTCACTACACAATTGTTTTAAAAATGCATCAGCTAGAACTTATTTTTTGTTGTGTGAACATTAACCTGGAGGTTTAGAATCCTGCCTGCATTACACTTACAGCAATGATGTGGTGACAGGGAGAAAGCCAGACATATTGAATTTGTACCAAGACCTGTAAAGCTAAGCTTTGCCTGAAGCTGCATTAGCTCTAACAAAAATTCACTGGACTGTAGTTACAAATTTTCTAGTTATGCCGCTACTGGTAACTTAATAGTGCTAGGATTTGGTCTCTGGATTTGAAGCCAACTTGCACAGCCTTTCTAATTCATGTTGCAAAAATATCTTGTCATTGCAAACTGTGTGGTTATGCTAAAACTCACTGATTTGAACAGTTGGATTCNTGAGTGTGGTTTGTAGACTAGCAAAATACGTGTTGAAATTTGCAGTGGCAAGCAAGGAAATCTAGTTCTTGTACCTTGGTCTGGGTCCTACCAATGTTTGATTTGCCACTAGAGTCATAATCTCAGAGTCCACCCGAGCTCTTTATCTTCAATCTGTACTGACCCATGAGAACAATTGCAGCCTGCCAATTAGCATTTCCAGGTCATCCAGGAATCTTTCTGCATCATGAGTTTAGTGATATAGTAGTGAAACTGCTCCTGTTTCAGTAGGGTTCTGTCTGCAATGTGCTAGTTCCTGTATATTTGTGACAATTAATAGTGTCTGTATTAAAACAAAATTGACATGGAAATCAAAAAAGTAAGGAAAGAGATATAAGGCTAATAAGGGAAGTGAGGAAAACAGTACTGTAAGAAATATGCCATATTTTAGCTAAAATTTCTTGTAGAACAATTTTCAGACAATCAATATTCATAAGATGGTGTTTGTCTAAATGCTGCTTCATGGCAGTGTTAATCATGAAAATAATAAATGTCTTCAGTGGGTTGTTTGCTCTACAGAAACTTTCTCAAGAACAACACGCATAAATTGGATTTGAACAAAAATATAAGGCAGTGTTGGAGGGAGCAGTTGTTGACAGGAAAGCAGAAACTCACCTCTTTTTAAGCCAGTGGCAGAGAGGTGGCAGAAGTTAACAGTGGGAAAGACTTCAACATAGTCTTGCTAGAATATTAAGGGAGAAAAAAGCAGATATCCTGCCTTACTTATACCTACTGATCTCTTTGCAGAGGTCTTTTTACATAATGATGCTTTCTTTGCCAATCAGCAAAGACTGCATGCACAACACTTGAAAGCTGATGTCCCACTGAATTAAGTGAAAGAATTTCTCAGAAGCTGGTGCATAGAGTTACATTAGCAGGACTTCTGATATACTTTAGGAACCAGGCTCATCAGAGATCTTAAATGTGCCCCTACGATGCTTTAGCCCATGGATTCTTCAGTTTAGCTTCTGAAACTGAGAAGAAAAAATCCCATGTAAAAGGTCCCAGAGCTTCTATATTGGCAAAAGTGGAGTTGGCAAGTTTCTTTCTTCTTTCTCAACAGCAGTGAGCACCACCACTCAACAAGTCTCTAGTGTACCTTTTTCAGTGATGTGGCCTTACTTTCCTGGGTTCCTTTGTGCCTCTGGATCCTGCCTGTTTTGCTCCATATGAGAGGTCAAGTTTCATAGATTAACTCATGGGTTTCTAGTCAATCATAGCCAAGGCATCAGGCTTGTAGGAAAACACATTTTAAGCTAGAAGCAGACCATCTGTAAATAATGAAAGAAACAAGTGAAACCCTTCTTAGAGGTTCAAGCAACCAACAGAAAAAGTCACTGGTATTCCTGAGGTGCACAAGAGAAGAGGTGACTTATTAAGACAAACCCTGAAAGGAACTGGGAAGTGGAATGCCCAGATATTTCCCCAGTGAATTCTTCAACAGATGTATAGATGCTTTTTTTGACACAATCTGAACCACAAGACTTGGAAGCAAACTTGGCACTACTGTGTAAAAAATGAAATCCTTTTATGTTTGCCTAACATTTCACTGTGATATATAGATAATGAGCATTATGAGTAAAAAATATTTTTACAAATTATTACTACAGCTCTGGATAAGGTTTTTAAGATTACACTTCTTTGGCATTGACATTGACATCAAAGAAGAGGGAAGAAAACTACTGAAACATTGTATGAATTATATGAGATAAAGATATATAAAGACATTTTTAAGAAGACTTGAAAGGTCTGATTCTTATCTTAAAGCTTGGGGTTTAATCACTTAAATAATAATCCAGGTAACAGCTTTGGTTATTTACCCCATAAACTCTCATTCATTGCAGACAGGGCTTTTTCTGAGGATATTTAAAATGAATCATCTATGCCTAAATCAGACATACAGTTCATCTGGCAAGTCTTGCCTACTTTTATTTTATTCTTAGTACTATACTATTTTACTCTTATTATAATTAAATGTGTAAATAAAGATAAAATTTTAAAATGTCATGGTTTTTGCATTTTCATTGGTTGAAGCTTCTCAAAGTGTTCACAAACATAATATCAAAAATTTTAGAGCATTAGTCCTATACTAACAAGTAAATTAGGTACTTGCAAGTGAGAAGTGGCAAGTGAAATTCTTTACCTCTGTGCCTATATTGTGAAAACTATACTGTTATAATTTCTTTAAAGTCTCATTAATTTAGGAAACCCAAATGATTTTTAAAAAGAGATAAAAACCCATAACAAAGTTGTAGAAGAAATCACTTTGAAAAATCAGGTCTTAAAATGAAATAAATTATAGAAATAACTTTGCATTTTCCTTGATGGGTAATAGCAATGTGTAACAGTCAATATATCAAGGTTCTCTGCATTTGTTGCTGCAAATGCAGGCTCTGAAATACCTAAGATAGCTAACTAAATAGCTGAGTGAGAATAGAAGGGAAAACAAAAGCATACAAATCTGTTTGTTCCAAAAGGAATGGTTTGGAGATTTTTTTCCTCTCTTGGATGGTTCATTCCAGAAGTGGAAATATTTGAACTAAGTCATGCTAGCAATGATCATAGCTCTAGCGTCTTTTCTGCAATTTATTATAAATTCTTTTTGGGAAAGGAAAAGTTTTGTGTATTTTTAAAAGTCAAAACATGGCTTTAAATATTCATATTTTCTGAAAGAAAGCATATTGCTTTTCTATTGAGTCATGCTATGGGAATAGAACCCAGATCGTGCTGCTGGGATTCCTACAAGAACTTTCAGTTGCTTGTGCAGATTGTATAATCTGAGAATCAAGGGACTCAGCTGCAGTTAATTTTCATTTGCTGTTTGTATATAAATGCTTTTAGTACTTAAACTAAATTCAGATCAATTAAACTAATGTTGTTTGACATAATATTCCTTGTTCCAAAATCAATATCCCTTCATTTGACAGACTTATTCTTGAATTCAGGATGTTTATTATTCTTAAAGCTTACCTATAGACCTGGTTTTTGTCTTTGATGATGTAAACCAGTTCTTCCTTATGTACCATGAGCCAGAGTATAATGGGGTTCAAATTTCTCTGGTAAATATATTTAATTGTAAGATCATGTCTGTTAACCTCTCTTGCAGCAATGCTAACTTCCTATCCTTTTTTTTGTCTTTGCTATTATTTCTTTGAGACCATATTCTCCCAAGGAAGATACTTTTTTTATAGTACTCTGCTACTGAGGACCTCTTTTGTCTGAGATTGTGGTATTTGGTGATGAGTGGCCCTCCACCTGGTTTCAGAGGATGAAGTCTTCCAATTTCATTTCAATCAACAGATTCCATAAAAGACCATGGTCAAAAATTTTTTCTCCAGACTGTTTGATATTGTTTGTGTCACTGCCTAGAGACGAAGTTGGAAGGAAGGGGAACTACAAGGAAGTACAAACTCTTTCAGTGTTCATTTCTAACACTGAGGAGGCTGCAAAGTGCTGGTTCCCTGAGTCCCACAGTGATCCAGGGCTGAAGTGAGTCATGGAGTCAAGGCAATACTTGCTCTCTTCTACTTGTTTCACAAACCCATTCTCAGACAGGAAAGCTCTTGTAGGGAAAATCTGTACCACCAGGGCTGGCACTTGTCCTCCCACAAATAAAGCACAAATCACAATTTGCCACAACTGTATATTTCTGCAGATATATCCATAGTAATGTCTGCAAGAGCTTGACTGAATGATGTCTAGCTAAGGACTGAATGGAGTCCTTAGGATTTGGTCCACCAGGAGTATTTTTCTTAAGCTTTAGTTCTGAGAAGACAGAGCAGGACTCATGCCCTTCAGATCCTCTTTACCCTCCCACTGCAGTGCTTATAAATCTTGTGATTTTGTTTTGTCTGGCCCTTGTCCAAAAACAGACCTGTCGAATGAAAGGCAGCTTTGGGATCATTTATCAATGTAACAGTGGGAATAGTGGGCTGAACAGTAGTTTTGTGCTGTTACCAAGTGAAACCACCATGAGCAGTTACCTAATTGGAATAATATGGCACATGTTCCCATAATTGCTCTCCTTTGATAACTTTACTTAGGTCATGTTTTCTTAGTTAATTATCATTAGAAAAATATCTAATGAAGGTAACAAAGACTAAGGGTTGCAAAAAAATGTGTATAGGCTGTAATGTGACATTTTCAGACACAAATATTTTCTTTACATTAATGTTAATAGAAATGATATAACTTGGCATCAACTGCAAATGTAATCAACAGCTATGGTTCCCAGGTATTTATTATGACTGAAGGTCAGAGTGGAAGAGAGGTTATTAATGAAACTTAAGGCAAACTGTCTCAGTTATGCTGCTGGAGGGCAGTGTCCTGACCTCGTCCTTCTCTGCAGCTCCCCAGACCTCCAGAGACCGATGAGAAATGAAATCCTACTGCTTCAGGTAGATCCTCTCAGACAGTTGGTCCCTGAGAACAAAATGAATGAAATGGGTATTGTTCCATGCATAGAACAAGAATGAACATAGCATGGCTGCTGATAAATTACATCATACTTCCGGGAGACACGTGAGAGAACATTACTCTTTTGGGCAACACATTCAGAAAAACCAAAATTTTCACCCTTCCACACCCTACTCTGTGGAGAACAGTTTAGATTTCAGACAGAGCATTTTCTCTATGGGTTTTTCTATTGTTTTGCTTGAGTAAAAATCTATCATTTAACCTACAAGGTCTTTAAAAGTATATTTTAACCTGAAAGATACACTGATGAACTTATTAGTATGTATTAGGCTGGTATCTCTCATCTTGTCTAAGGTGCCTAATAGTTAGAGGTCTAAGTCTGACCTGGAGACCTCAGACTCACTTTATAGTCAGAAGAAAAAATGGGCATTCCCAGATTGCGATCCATCTTATTTGAGCTAAGTACACAAGACAGGTCAGATGAATTGTGGCCTGGATTTGCTTCCACTGAGTATAACAGGAAGCCAGGGTAACGAGCAGAGGTTTAATGTTGAACTTTCGGATGTCTACATTAAGGCAGATGAATTACACCCAGAAGTTATGCACACTAATAAATTAAACAGTAGAAAGGAACATGCCCTGCCACTTGGTTGCCACGCAAACAAGTTTGGATGGTACCTGGGCGACCCAGGAGTGCTGCTGCTGTTCAAAGCAGTCCTGGGGTGAGCTGGGGCCAGAGGTTGCTGTGAACAGCCTGGATGTGGCTGCTCAGTGTCTGAGGGCACAAGGCCTCCATGCAGTGGCTGCAGGCCTCTCCTCGCTGCTCAGCTGCACAGCCAGAGCACGGCCCTGAGTGCGTTTGATTTTATAGCATGGACATAGGGTTAGCACCTACAGCAATTAACGCCTATCAAACCTGTTTTACCAGCTCCAGAAGTCTCACTTTCCTACAGATTTCAGAGGAACCGGTCTCTGGAGAGATATAGGGATAGAAATCCCTTCCTCTGGTTTCCAAGGGCCCCCAGAAGCCATAGAAATCTCTTTTCGTAAAGTAGGCAACACTAATCTTACTGATAGAAAACAACACAAAGCAACTGTGTGACAACATCTAACTGAAACATTATGTTTTAAGCCCATGATTCTGTTCCCACTGATTTCAAAGCCACAGGATTGGGCCTGAAATGCTTCTGAGGTTTTATTTGTAGAAATGATAATGGCCAGAAGTGAAGTTATCTTTATTCTTTATGAGAAACAATAAATAAGAAACCATACTTACTTTTCACTGGAAATTTTGAAACAATCAGTTCACTTCAGGGAAAAAAAAAAAAAAAAAAAAAAAGAAGGCCTCTGCATTGAATTATTTTTTTCCACTATGGCCATGAACAATTTCAAAGAAGCCTGACTCAGGACAGCCAATGCAGGATAAAGCCAAGCTACTAAAACATCTTTCCTCTCCTTAGACAATTGGGATCTGTACTTTCTTTGTATATTTTGTCACTTGGAAAGAAAACAGCTGTGTTCTTGAAATTCCTGTTTCTCTTTCTTGGTAGGTCAATTCTCTTTCATACATTGTGTTTGGCTCTGCTAGTATCCGTGAGAGAACCTGGTTTTTGATTAATAACATTTTGCTTTTTTTCCCTTTAAACTTGCTTATTGGCAGGGTGGTTTTCATTAACCAAGCTGGTAACTAGAATCAATTATAGTAACTAAACAAAGCAGAGCGTAAAACTGTGGAAAGATGAAGATAACAATGAGAACTAAGGACCATCACACACAAAAATTCCTCAGCCGAAATAACTAAAACAAACTTATGTCACCATCCTTTTTACTTTATAAATTATGTGAAAAAACAATGTGCAATTCTGTGTTGCTACTCTACTGGTAGAATCCTAGGATAATTTAGATGGGGAAGGACCTCTAGAGGCTTCAAATATAATTTAATAATAAAGGCAGAGTCAGCTCTGGGTTCAGACCATATTTTACCAAGTCAGATCTTGACAGCTTCCAAGGACAGAGATTCCATTACCTCTCTTGACAGTCTGGTCCACTGCTTCACTGTGTCTGTGAGGAAAAGGCATTTCATTATATTTGATCTGATCTTGTCTTGTTTCAGTTTCTCTTTGCTCTTCCCCTCCTCACCATGTGCTATTTTGAAGGGCTTGGCTCTGTCATCTCTCCAAACCCTTGCTCAGGGTCAGCCAGTTCCCTTAGTTTGGTGCCTTCTGCACACTTAATGAGACTGCTTTCCAACATCTCCTCCAGGCCAGCAGGGAAAACATTAAACAGGACAGGCCCTGTGACAAATCCCTGCAGTATTCCTCTAGTTACCAGCCTACAGACAGAGTATGACCCTTTAAACCACTATCCTCTAGGCCCAGACTATCAGATTTTAACCACCTAGTTATTCATCAGTACAGAGCATGGCATTCTAGCTGGAATGCTAAAAGCTGTGCTATAATCCAGGGACATCTACAACTCTCACCTCATCTACTCACTCTTCACAGAAGAAAACAAGGTTGTTGGGCATGAGTTATTTTCTGTAAACCTGTGCTGATTTTACAAGTTACATCTTGTCCTTTACATGCCCATGGATTCCAAGAAGACTTACTTGGTGATTTCCCTAGGCATCAAAATGAGACTTGGCAATTTGTAGTCCTTGAACTACCCTTTTGCACTTAGCTTTAAAAATATGCACAGTATTTGCTTTCCTATAATCCTTGGGGTCCTCCCCTTGCCGCCATGACATTTCAGAGATGATAGAGAGTGATCTTGCTCTGACATTGGCTGTCACTTTCTGACACAGCCTATATGGTCTCAAGGACCACAGGGATTGAGTTCTCTTACCAGAGTCCCTGACTTGATCCTCATTCACTGCTTGTACCTCTTGTGCCTTGCTGCAACCACAGAACCCTGGGAAACTCTCCTGGTGAAGACTGAGACAAAGAGGGCATTGATCCATCTCAGCCTTACCCATGGCTGCTGTCACTGAGTGGCCTGCCCCATTTATCCATATTTGGTTTTCATTCAGCCTTTTACTGTTAAAGGTTCAGCTCTAAGTGAGCTTTGACTTACCTGACACCATCCCTGGATAGCTTTGAAAATTTTCCTTTGTGGCACATCCATCCCTGTTTCCATGTTGCCCATCCAGATGTCAGGCAGATTAATGTTTCCCATTAGAACTGGGGTTTGTGATCTAAAGACTTGTTTTCTTTAGAAATGATGGAATTTCATAAAACAAGTTTCTGATGGAAAGGTTTTGCCAAGAAATTTCATTACTGAAACAAAATGCTAACATGGATATTTAATTACGGTGCTAATAGCTATGAAAATTACTTATTTATCCTAAGATTTTTGATGGAGCTAAAACCACATCAGGTACTGGAATTTTTCAAGATAATTATGAGTAATTTTTACTGCAAAGAACTCAGGAATACTTTGTATTTTTTTGATGGCTCATTCTTAAATATCAACAGTTTTGGTTGGAACAAATAGTAGGGTTTTGTTTAGATTCATTGCTAAGCCAGACTGCAGTATTCACTGTCACAGTGACTAGCTGAAATTAAAAGGTCTTGTTTCACTTAGGTCAACATGATTCTTCAAAAAGTAGCATAAAACTCAATATTAATAAATCCTCAATACAGTTAAGAACAAAAGTACTATTTTCCTTTCACTAGAAGGAAAAAAAAAAGACATAAGTAGGATGTGTTTCATAGAGCATTCTGGCTCAGCAGCATGATGGTCCTTTTCTCCAGAAACCAATAGAAATGCTCAGAATTTAATCAATATTTGAATCGTGTCATAATTTTCAAGAGCTTTTCAAGAATGTGAAAACACTGCATCCCATCTGAGTCCAAACTTGGGTTATTGAAGGTCTATATAAAAACTGGAAATTATTTAGAACAAACTGTTCAGAGTTCTAAACCCATGACCTTTCCCTGATTTCCAGAAACAGAAAATAATATGACATTTTGAGCTTCATGAAATATGATACCATTTTTTTCTTTTACAAATGTAAGAGGAACTCTCACAACAGAAATATAATCTTTCTGCAATTTCAGAGTAGAATCATTGTATTCGTTATAACTGGGGCATGTTTAATGTTTTTACTACAATCAAAATAGGAAGAGACTTATAACAAAATTAATGAAAGCTCTAAAGTGCCATCTAAATGTTGCCTACCTCCCAGAGTTTTCCATGTTCTAAGCTTGCAGCATTATATTGTCTGATTGTCTCTTACTGAGACATATGCTTGCAGGCACACTTAAATGGGTTTAAGTCCAAAAACCTCTTAATTGATGCCTATCCTATTTGGGGTTTTATGATTCTAGTGTTGTTTGTCTTCTCTGGTGCAAAAGAAGATTTCTACCCACNTGGTGCCAAAGTCCTGCACAGGAATATTAGCCAGTAGGCAGTCTAAATCCCACTGTTATGCTCCTGAGGTAAAAGAAATGAGATGTGTGAACACAAACCCTGCTGTGTCATGCCTCAAGGCCAAACTTGGGTTTCTAGTAGGACTTCCTCACTAGTATGGACATCCTTTCTTTCCTTGTCCAAACAAATTCTTACTTATTCTTTAAGAGAATGGAAGTACCACATCTCACAGTAATTTATTGCTAACAACAGGGAAATATTTTAGGAGACAAGAGACTTGAATCCAGAGATTTTATAAAAAATGAAAGTGTCAAAACAAGAAAAGAAAAATTCCCTCCCTGCATAGCATCTAACAGATGGTACAGTACTGGGATAAGGTAAATATTCATTCAATCTGCCCAAGGAAAAATAAGTGTGGATAAAATTCTTTGACAACTAGGAGAAACCTAGGCCCCAGTACTCCGAGAAATGTTTAGTGAGACAGAGTTTGTTGAATTTTCAGAGCTCAAGACATATTCACATCTGTCCTTTCCAGATGACAGTCATGACCTTCATTTCCACTTCCTGGCCTAGATGACCTCCTATCCAGCAAGCTGGATTTTGACTGCTGTTCTTACGTGTTTAACACTCTCATTTTGTCATTTAGAGAAGTCCTTGTACCCAGGGCAGGGTTCTGCTCTCTGAAAAGGGTCATGGGTAGTAGCAGGGAAGTATTCCCAATGATTAATTTTAGCACCAAGAGGGATGGTAAAATAAGAGGAATCATCAGAACAGTGAAGTTAGCAAGTGCTGTAGCAAAAAACTAAGCCTTTCTGTTTAACTCAATCTTTTTCAATCTCTCCTTTATCTTTCATTAATTTAAGTCATTCAAATTGGAAAACTTAGCTTGGAACAAACTAATTTAAATTTCTAGACATGGGGAGGTCTTCCTGTCTCTTCTCTTACATAATGTTTCATCTCACAATTCTTTGGCCAAGCTAGCCTTGTCCACACTTTGGAAAACTCCCTAGTCCTTTTCTTCTGTCTCTAAAGGGACAGGTCATGACAATAACATTTTCTGAATTATCCACTCTGATACTAATATTCTGGACAAGCCAAATTTCTGGCCCAAAGGGAGATAAAATGAAATATTCCAAAATAGTTATTCTTCACCAACGCGTCAACAAAAACCGCTCTGGGTTATAATATATAGAAAACTCACTTCAGCACACCAAGTCAGTCCATCTCTGTTTGGGCAACTAGTTAACTACATGCATAAATGATGTCTGTTCTTGGGATTCTTTTCTAAAAGACATTCTTAAGTATTTTGTATCTGGTAGGTTTTTTAAAATAGCTTCAAAATATGAACCTAAACCACAGCTGCCATCTCCATAGAACACTTTCTTTAAACAAGGAGCTGCATCCAAAGTGAACCTATCTACATGTATTCAGAGAATATACACATATATATACTTATAAACTTTTAATGTTGGTAAGGGCCTTTCTTGTTTTCATCCATTCTAAATTTGCTTGTAAGTGTATTAACATTGCACTCATGTGTGTTAGAAAAATATCTGCTTTGTTTGCAGTGCTTAGCGTTCACGCAAAGGTGAAGGACGTACAAACGAGTGACACCACAGTTTTAAATATGGTGTCAAAATTGGTAATTGCATGAAATTTCCATGCACTAAAGGGACTGTCAGGTCAAATTAGGTCCCAGATTTTGTTTTGATAAAGAAAAGCCTGTAAAAGTCTTAAAAATGAAACACTATCATGATTATTTGTTCAAAATTCCAATGGGAATGTTTTCCTTTTTTTTCCTCGCCTTTTTTTTTAAACAAGCATTGACCTACAGTATTCATAATGCAAACATCACACTGTTGTGCTGATTACTGCTGGCCTAGGAGAACCTAAATCTCTGAAATGAGTTTAAAGAAGTTGTAAAGCTTAACACAAGAAGACTGGTTCTGCTCTCAGAGTTAAGAGAAAGGGGTAAATAAAGAATATAAAAGATAAGGCAAGGATACTCTCACATATAAATGGAAATAGGTTTATTAAAGCCTGTTTGGAAAAAGATGGATTTGTTCTCTTTTTTAATGGCAAGTGGTCTGTATTGAAGAATACTTCAAACTTGCAAACACTCTGTTTCTGTTACAGAAATAATCTGCTTAAAAATAATATTTTTACCTAGACAGATAATCTAAACAAAATTATTTCAGGTTATAATAGATTAAACAGTAAAAGTCTGCCAGCAAATTAGAATTGCAAAATGTAAATTTCACACACTCAAACAGATTGTGAAATCTTCCTATGTGGAGGTTTTTAGCTAATGTTTAATAACAAATTATTTGCTCTATTCACAAGGATTTCTGGAAATATGTTCTCTTTAGTTTGACGGGGAAGAAAATTATTTAGAACTTCTATATGTCTGAAAAGCCCAAATGTTCTCAAAAAAAGATTAGTCTTTGGTTCCTTCTTTTTTTCCATAGAAACTTGAACAGTGAAGAAAACTATGTAGTTAAAGCATTAAACCAATAAAGTTGGATAGGTTTGGGGAACTTTTAGCAATATAATTATAAGAAATAGGCCTTCCATATTTTCTTAAAAATTTTCATAGAACATTTTTAAAGTATTACTTTTAAAATGGTAATAATAAATATAGGAGTTCTTTAGAGGTGTAAATAGGAATATGTCTAGATATGCTTGAGATAGCAATATATAGGGCATTTCAAATGGTGGTAACTATCCTTGGAATGGGATAGTTCATATCTCTGTTCTTGAACTGACTGCCACAATTTGGTTTTGGTCTCATCTCTGGGTTTGGTCTTCTGAATGACCTTAGATTTTATAATCTCTATGTTACTAATCTTGATTGTGGAGTGGGTAGGATATTAAATTTGAACATTCAAATCCTTGTTTGCAGACAGAAATAAGGAGGTTTTAATATATAACATTTATTAGTATCAGTATTTTACATGGGCCCAAGACTTCGAAATCCTAGAATTATTTACTAAATGTAGCAAATTATTTCCTTTGTGACTGGAAAAGCTTTTTGTTTTATCCAAGATATAGAGACAATATTCCCTTACTCTCTTCATCATATTTATGTAAAATGTAAGCTCTTTTATGAAAATATTTTTTCCTCACTGCGTATTTATACATTGCTTAAAAGCCACTCTAAATACATACATACAGAAATGTTTCATATGAGCTATATGAGATCAGATTCATAAAGATTCTTTTCAAAGAGTTTCTGGTGAAGAGTCCTTCTCCACCTTCCCTGTGGGCACCCTTCAGATACAGGAAGGCTATCAGGTGAGTGTAGAGGCAGACTTAGAGATGCTTCAAAAAGAAAGAGAGAAAGATCACAGTTATCATCCTTTGTCCTGCTTTAGTAAACTAGAGTAAAAAAAAGCTTTTTTTTCATAAAACCAGATATATTTTCATTTCAAAAAATAGAGGAATCTACAATTTTGCATGACACTGGTAGCAAAGCAACTGTGGTTACTCTGGTAGTAAACCAGAATTAAAAATGACATCTGTACATCGGAAGTCTGAAGAAAAATGCAATTATGTAATTTAATATTAATTTTTTTGCTTTTAATGAGAGACAAGGAGGGGGAAAATCTCTTTTATTAACCTTTTAACAGTGCTGTCTGAATTCTCAAAGTAGTAGTTTGCCTAAGTGGTCTTGCATCAGCTTAATTCTAAAATCTCAGTTTAAAAATTAATAACAAAAACCTCCTTAAACAGACTTGGAACTTATCCAGGGATTCAGAAGCAGTTTATTTCTTTTGAACAACATTAAAGACGTTTTTATTTATAGTCTACCTACTGGTTCCAATCAGTCCGAAACGCTGGAGAAAAATAGGAGGAAATTATTGCCAAGAAGATATTTTTACTGAATTCCCCAAATTATTCAGTAAAAGGGCCATTTATATTTTTGTCACTACCCCCATGTGTAGGACAGAGCTTCTCTCTTTCAGGAGCAGACTAGAAGAGAGCAACTCTTTGCCTTTGGGTTTCCATGTGTCCAGGGAAGCAGTACTTTACCCCATGTTAACCTCTCAGTTCTCTCATGTGTCTCTAATGGGTTCTCCCTAGCAGCCTGTCATGTGGCCTTGGCACACATATTTTTTTAAGTTGCACGACCAAACCAAGAAAATTTGAATGCCTAAATTAAACTTGAAGAATAAAAGTTTTTTGCAACCCAAATCATTCTATGATACAGTGATTGCAGGAGTTCTCCTGATCCAATGTCTATTCTCAGCCACCTGTGATATGTAAAAAGAGAATTTAAGTAGATTGACACAACATGCAGAGACTTTCAGTATCATGTCCAGAGGATGGACGTGACACATTACCAGCATAAATGCAACTTGTGAGACCTCCAGCAGCAGTGATGTACAAAATCTAGGCTTGTTTGGGTCCTGTTCCTAAGCAGCTTCATTAAAACTGAATTCTTCTTTGTCATGCTGTTCATGGTAACCTTAGGCAATGTAAAGCAATGCAAATATACTCTAACCCTCTCACTTGCCCCCTGTGTATGTACAGGTCAGGCTAAAATCTGGGTTTGATTAAGTTGAACACAATCTAAGTCTTGAGCAGAAGGGAAAGAAACACCTTGACCTTTTTCTTTTGGTACAAAGCAGACACCAATATTGTTTTAAAACCAATGAGAATGCAGGATTTTTATAAAACAGGAATATTTCCACATAATTGTCCTGACCATGTTAGAGCCATTGAGTTTCCATGTT
This sequence comes from Chaetops frenatus, assembly GCA_013400775.1. Lineage (NCBI taxonomy): Eukaryota > Metazoa > Chordata > Aves > Passeriformes > Picathartidae > Chaetops > Chaetops frenatus. Next base: position 564,125 of record VZTR01027756.1, on the reverse strand, counting down.
TATACTATGTATTTTTCCTCACTATAAAACTGCAAGGGGTTTCTAACATATACCATATTACTGAAACAACAGTTCAGACTTAACCCAGTCTTATTTACTATCTTTAACTCATTAAGCACTCACTCTTCAGTCCTCTTCTGCTTATTTTCCCAGTTATAGGTGTAAATTTCTGGTAGATCTCAATAGGTTTTCTAGAAGACCAGGAGTTTTGAGCTTTGAGTCAATGTTTCAGTGGGATGGATTTTGCTATTTCAAACTCTCAACATAATAGAATGTTAATAAAGACTGAATCTGAAGTATGACAGGTGCATATTTAAAACCTTGTGAAATCACTTAAACACAACAGAAACATTTAGCCACAGTAGTGTATTTAAAGCAAGTTTTATATGTATGGGTAAAACTTTTAAAACTTGCTGGTTGATAAATTCATTACCTCTAACAGAAACCTTGATGTTTAATAGGCATTTGTCACTCTCAGGAGTGACCTCTCTCCAGGCAGTAAGTTCCTACTGCAGCCCTTTGTTGACTTGATTTTAGGGAGTCTTTGCATGTGTAGCAAAATCAGACCTCTAAAAAGAAAAATCCTCTGCAAACATCTTTCCTGTATTTAATTTAGACTAATGTATCAACATTGCAGCAATCTCTGTTTAAAGAAAGACATAGAAAACCTTTACTTTCCCGTAGATCATAGCAGCCATACTTCCAAGAAATGTAAAAAGATTGCTGACATTTGCAGTGTTTTGCTTGATATTTATTTGTTTGTTTAGGTTGGTCAGTTGGTGGGAATATGGCACATTTGCTGCAGATCACTGCCTTGTGGGTTTCAGTTATCTGAAGGGCTTACATTCTCACAAAGCTTTCTGTACACCGCAATTTGTCATCAGTTGAGGAGGATTAAAGAGGGATCAGTTACAAGACACTCTGCTGCTTATATTTACTCTGTCTACATCAACACGTCTTCCTACCTCAGTGAAATCACAGCCTAGAGCATGAGTTATTTGTGGATCTGTAACAAGTTTACCTGATATTAACAGCCAATTGAATAAAAACCACTGGTTAAAGCCTTTTTGTCTTCAAAATTTGCCCTTTCCTTGTTGTCACGAATCACCCACTGATTTTGAGAGCACAAACATTTCTAAATGGTGAGAGTTAATCTCTTTTTCATGCTTGTTTACACACTCTGTTCAGTCCAAAAAGCCAATTGCACTTTTCACCTTGGTCTACAAGTAGGCATGTAAACAAATGCCTCAAACCTGAGCAACACCCTTTTGTGTCCACCCTGTTTGCTTACCTCGTGCTCCTGCTCACTGTTCCTAGCTTGGTAATAGGTTCATTTTAGAGCTAAGACACTGAGATCAAAGGGTCTGAAGGTACACTGAGAAAACACTAGTGAGCAAAGGGCTGGACTGACCTTTGTGCACATCCTTTAGCTTCAAAACTCTGTCTTCTGACACTCATATCTTGTGTGTGCATATATGTGTGTGAGTGTTTACCTGTATACACATATAGTAAATATGAATACCACAACATTCTTCAATACATCTAAATATGACATTAATTCAGGTGTTATCCGTCTGTCCTTCATAGTAAAAGAAATTTGGAGAGGGAAAATAAAGGGTCACAGGGGCCTGAATCCATTACACACTATTTCATATATGCAACTGGCAAATCAAAAGTGATGAGATAATATCAATTATTGTCCCAGACAAAGAAAGACAGCTCTTTTTGGCTTGAATTCCAAGTCAGCACACATTATCATGATGACGATTCCCTTAATTTCATTGACATTTCATTGGGGCTGAGGGCTTTAATATTTTTTTTTTTATTTTTAGGAAGGAGCTCATAAGCCAGTCTGGCATTAAGAGAGTTCACAGGTCCCAGGAGCGCAAAACAAACTATAGTTGTTAACAAGTTGTTAATGTTGTTAAAACACACCTGTATGTTTGCATGATGGGTTTTGGAAATTTTGTATATAAAGATTTTTTTCCCCAGGAACTGGGTTGTCAGATGACATCTAGTCCACCAAGAGATGAGAACAAAACTATATTAATTGTGCCACAACATTTTTCTTCTCTGGTATCTAAACTTTCATAGCATCCCAAGGAAGAGCATTGCCAATACACAGTAATCCACCAGCTGTCCAGAAGGTAGGTAAGACAGTAGACACATGGACCTCTGTCTCCTTAGAAAAAGGGCATTTATCAAACAGTCAGCTTCAACTCTGAGTTTGACTCCACAAAAGCCAGACAATATGAGGAGTCTTGAAAGGGTCTCTTAAGCAAAAATAGCTGGTGTGAAATGGGACTCAGGGATATATTATGCAGGCAGCTAAAAAGAAATTATGCTTGCATAACCTGTTCTCTGGGAGGTTGTTCTCCATCACCACAGCAGATGCTTGGAAGATCACCACAAGGTGTCCATAGCTTTTCAGTCTTTCTCAAAATTTCAAACCCAAAGATGCCAGTAAAAATACAGACAAATCCTGATGTGCTGAATATTTGAAAGTGGTATGATGCATGGTTTCCTCTTAAACTTATTCCCACCAGTTTAATTTCTACCTTTGTGATTTTTTTTCTTGCGTAAAGAATCCATTTTGTGTCCAGAAATGACAAGCCTGCCTGGTTTGGCCTTGGCAGCCCGGCATACACCAGACAAAGCTACTCCCAGGAACTGGCAAGACAGTCAGTGGCTTAGGTCACATGAAGACCTTTGGGCTGGTACCAGGCAGTATGGGTGTTATCCTGAGCCCTGGCTTTCCCTTGCTAGTGAAATAACGTGAAGACACAGAGAAATGAGAGAGCATTTTGTGCTACCTCTGCCACTTAGCTTTTGAATAGACATCCGGCACTGGAACATGCTTACAGCTGTGTTGCATTTCAGGTTGCTTCATGTCATGAGGCAGCAGGGTGTAGGTTTTCCTGGTGGCTTCAAAGGGTGCACTGAACTGCCTTGTGACACCTGGGGCTTGTTAGGGTTTACCTTCGGGCATTCCAGATGGAGCACGTCAGTGGTACTTTGGCGTGCGCTCTGAGGCCAAGACTGGTCTGCCTACAACAGCAATTTACTTCAGGTCAGGAGCAGGCTTCTGAAGCTAATCATCCAGTTAACCCCTCCAACTGCTTATTGGATTGCATCATGGAGTGGTCTTGAATCACAGGAAATCAATAATTTTCGGGTCAACATAAACCAAAAGGTGTTTTTTGGCATTGGACCTAACCAGCAGCAAGTGATAATGGGCTGAAATTTACAGTATTAAACCTGAGCTAGCTGAAACCCAAGTTCCTGAAGTGCATATAAAGGGGTTATTGCATCCTCAACTCTAACTGGAAAGATATGCTACCATCAAACCTTGCTTGCGTGAACGTAGCTTGTGTAGAAAGTTGGGAACTTGAACTTGAGAGTGCTGCGGGAGGCACTTTGTNTAAGAAATCATCATTTGAGCTTTTCCACATACAGAGAAAGGTTTCTTTATAGTCTCATTAAAAATACCAAGTGCTGCAACTAACTCATTTTTGTGGCGATTGTTACTACAGAAGCGTAGTACTTCAGTAGGAACTCACTGATCCCATTGTGCAGAGCAGTGCACATGCACTGAATGACAAGATTTAATCCTTTTAGCTTCTAGTCTGAGTGTAAAGCCTTTGTTGATCTATGCCTTGAAGCATGAGGATTTACTTTGTTTCTTTACTTTATTTCTACCAGTGACATTTGTGCTGTGTTATTCCAGTGTATTGTTCATTCTTTTGGAGAATGCGCTTGATGTTATGGTCCATTCATAATGCCTCTGTTCAAGTGATGACTTGCTTGAGTGATAACATGATAAAGCACGCTCTGTCAATCTTAAGATCATTACATCAACTTTTGGTGGCACGTCTAATTAAAAGGAATAAAATAAAATTCAAGTGAATGAGATTCATTAATTCATTCATTCTATGTTGTTGTACCAAAGGCTAAAGAAAGGTGAAGAATCATCAATGCAAATTGATTGATTGTCTGAATATGTATAAAAAAATCTTTGTACTGTGATGTCTTTTTGAGATTATAAATAATTATTAAATTTGAGTTCACAGGAAGAAAATGCCTGTGTCACTCACAAGTTGCAAACCCACTGAGTTTTGCATGAGTACTATAGCAGATCTTGGAATCCGGGCTAACTTTCACAATCTTTCAATAAAGCATAAGTGAGGAGTCCCATAAATTTGGAGCCCTTCTGAAATCTGTTATGTTCCAATGATTGCTATCCGAATCCCACCTACTAAGTGATGATAGAACCAGACTCAAGTTCCTAGCAGCTACTTAGGTCTCTTGGTTTCTATTACAGATCTGTGTATCTGACTTTGCCTTTTCACTCATTAACCTGGATATAGCTTACGACATCTCTCTTCATGGTGGGGTAAAAATTTAGTGAAGAAAAATATCTGAGAGATACTGAAGTCTTCTACATGGAGCAATCATGTAGGACCCAGGAGAATACTTTAAAATATTCTGAGTGACTTCATACAGGTCCCTTGGCTGCATGACCTCCTTCACTTGCTCTATACTCTCTCTCAATCTCCCCCTTCCCTTTCCCTTTCTATGCATTATCACTGTCCTTGCTGTCAGCAGTGCTTAGAATTTGCTGTTGACTGATTCATAATTTCTTCACCACAGAAAAGCAGTGCAGACCACAAATGGTAGCTCTCCCCATGTATAAATGCTCACTTATTTTCTCAATGAAAATCTCAGGTGTCTCAGGATTCAGACTTGCGCCTCCCCCAAACAATTCCCTAAACTTTTTTTGGGGCCTTGCTTTATGCTTATGAACTAATTTGGATTATTTAAGAGTATTTGATTAGGTATGAAATGTAATCTTCTTCCTCCTGGCAGCTATGATCCGTGGGTAAGAATGTAAAATCTATAAAGAATAAAATTTCAGGGAGAAAAAAAGGGTCATAACAAGGACATCTGCATGCATAGCTTATCAAGTTAGTATTACTCCAAATATCAGGTTTTCGGGTACATCTGATATCCCAGTACCTCTAAAAACTTCTTTAATATAAAATATAAATAAATGCTGGTATCTTCTATAATTTCTAAATAGTTTTGTTTTCTTAATATTACAATAGGAAAGGAAACCAGCTGAAGACACTCAGAAGCAAAATGGATGCTTCCTGTTCTTTTGAACAGTAATATTATTCAGGAATGATGGCAACTTGAAAATTATAATTTTTATGCTCATACCATTAGTCTCACAAGTACATATTTACTTTTTCCTTCTTGAAATCAGTTCAAAACAGTATTTGCTGGTTTGTTGTAGCTCTGGTTTCTTTGAGTTAGAGGATCCATGTTCCTGTAATGTAGGTGAAGATCCTTCCCTTAGAGTTTCAGAAATGGGAATATACCAATAAGTGTTTTGGGTTTTAAAGGAAAAAAGAAGAATACCTGAAAGCAAAATGTGGTAATATGGTATACAGAGAAAGCTGTTGTTGAATTTAAGTTTATCTCAAAGAAATTTGAATGGAACTGAATGAGTCCTTAATATGGGTAACATTTTAAATCATTAGAACTAAGCCCAGAAAAAGCAAGAGAAGATTTTAATATATGCTCAAAGATACCATCTGTATTATTAAAAGTATAATGAGGAGGCAGAAGAGAAACACAATAGAAATGTCTTTTATTATTATTATGTTTTACTTATGTTATTCCATGGTAAATATTTTTCAGTGACATTGTTGCAGTTTGCTTTGAGAACTTTTAGACATGCTTGACCTATAATATGCACACTATAAAATTAATTTAATGTTTTACTACATTTGCCTTTGAACATGGGTCCTCTTCATTTTTTATGGTTAAGTGAAATGTGGAATGCTAAATTCCAGAGTTGGCAGCTGTTTGCTCTAGTAGTTATTCATTTCTACGCCACAGATTTTATTTCAAAGGAATAATTCCTGAGCTGGATTGTTTCCACTTTTCTGGGTGTTGTTCTACCCCCCAGACTTGAGTAGACAATCTTATTCTTGATAATATCTTAAGAACAGCAGAAATTGCAAATTTATGTATGGAAAATGAATTTGGTGAAAATTCTAAACAAAGTTTGTATAGATATGTACAAAATCTTCCATTGTTTTTCTGAGTATATGGATTTTCAGCATTTCTTCCACAAAAGACCCCAAACTTTTCTTTATGCTAATTCTATAAAATTTTTCTGAAATTTTCCCTTTCACTGCAAATGAAAAGAAAGTTTAATTGACATCAGAAAAAAAATCTAAATTTATTCTCAATTATACGAACATTAAAAATCTCTTGTAGCAGTATAGATTTTAGTAGAGACAAAAGTTGCAGTAACCTGTGAGTAAAGTCTGCTGACAAAATCTAAAAGAAACATTTTTGCAAGAGAACTAGTTAATAAACATCAGAGTGAGTCATGTATCTTTGATACTGTACAGTTAATAAGTAAAGTGGGTGTTCTTATTAAACAATCTTCCTGGAATAGAAATCCCAATTAAGTTTAATATGAGAAACAAAAGCAGTTAATAAAGAATATCTAAACCCATAATGATTTTATTTTATTTCTACTTTTTATAATTATTTTCTGTGGTACAAAATAAATTGAATAAATTTTTAGTTACTGACTGTAAAACTTTCAAGTTTTCATTCCAGTGGATCAAATCTTTTCTGGGTGATTTTATCAAGTTGTAAATATCTATTTTACCCAGGGAGTAGAAATTGGATGGATAAATAGAAGTCTTCAACATGCTGAGCAATGGATGTTGCTGTCAAAAATTACATTAAGAAATACAATAATGATAAAAATTTTCTGACATAATTCAAGAAAATCATGGAATGCAAGAAGCCAAATATGTTGAGAATAAATTTGAGGGAGATCATCACACAAAACTTCAGTCATTTAGGTCAGACTATGACACAACTAAATTTCCTTCCGAAGGTGGGGAGACTCATAAGGTAAAAAAGGTCTTGCCTATAGATTCTTCTTTCTAAAATGGCACAGGATGGAGTTCAGTTTCAGTTTTAAGCTTGAAAAATTAGTGTATATTAGAGTCCTTTTACTGTCAGTAGGTTTTAAAGGAAGCCTGTTAATGCAACATTCTGCAGCAGGAAGTTAGTGCTAGACCCTCATATGTTGCAAAGGCAAATAGCTGCTGTCCTGTGGTAAATATTTTGATTTTTTGAGAGGTGTTTATATGTTTCTTATGTTACTGTTGGTTTGGCTAGTAAATATTTCAATTGCCATTATCTTTTTTTTTTCTTTGTGTTTTAATTCCTGCAGAAATGGTTCATTCTTTTGTGTTATAAACCCTTCAGTCACCACTGAAGGAATAACTCCTCTTCAGCTGGGGACTATTTATTATAAAAAAGAACTATTATAAGAAATAAATTTTGTAAAATGGTCTCTGACATTCTTCACAAAGATATGTTTTATTTTGTAGATGACCTCATTTATGCTGGACTTTTGAAAAAGCAGCTCTCTTCCTGTAGAAGATAAAACTGAAGTCCCATGTTGTTCCAACCCAGAGAAATGGCATCATCTCTATTTCCTTCTCCTGCCCATGAACTTCTGTTTCCAGTAACAAATTTTTCAAAATGAAGAAAAGTGATTGCTATTTTAGAACCTGTGTTTATCCTTCTGTCTTTTCTCTGTAAAGCACCACTGTTTATCTTAGCTGTATTGTGTTTTCAGAGAAGAGCAACAGCTAGACATTTCAGAGATTGGTATCGTGCTGGTAAATTGCCACAGACCAAGGAAAAGCTGCAGTAGAGCCATAATTTCTGTTTCACTCTGGAAGAAGCCTGTATAGAAACCACTCTGGCACTAGGACAAAATTCATGGCTAACACTAAGAAAACATAACATTTCCACCTCATTCAAGAGCATTCTCTTGGCCTCTGCTCTGCTGTCATTTGCTCACAGCATAACACCAGTGTTCATGCACTTTAAGTAAGAGCTGAGTGCAGCAGCTGTCTGCTTTAAAAGTACCAGTGTTGGTATTCAGCCATCACTACCTGCGTACACATCAGCTTATATAAAACTGGAGTAAGAAGCTGACAGATAATGCATGTCATTTTGACAGGTCTGTAACAGAAACAGTTAAAGTTTTGAAAGGGACAAAATGCTTTTTTGCTCCTAATAGTCTGGCCCTGCCAAACTGAATGTATTTTGGCTGCTTCGTGCTCCTCTGTTACCACAAACCTGAAGAAGTGTTCTCCTGTGCCAGTACCGTAAATTACATTTTTTCCCATTTGCTTTACCTTTTTACATCAATAGATCATTAACTACTTAAATTTGTACACATTATTTTTCTAGATTCAGGATGATGTCTGTTTCTTTACTGGACAGTGTGGTTTAATCAGAGACTGAAACACAACAATGGTCAATCTCAGCTGCCACCTTGGCACATCATCTATGAAAATAACTTACAGCATCTTTCATTTTTTCAGCCTTTTACCTATCTTGTCTGTTTGGCTTGTAAATTTTTCTGAGCTGAGCTGTCTCCTAGTAAATCAATGCAGAGAATTTAACATAGAGGGATCTTAAAGCTCAGTTATCATTCCCTAAATTCCATTAATTAGAAAAAATAAGCATCAATATGACCAATATGACCAATATGATCTGAAGAGCAGCTGTTTTATAAAAGTTTTACCTGCAACAAGAGGTTTGTTGCACATTTGTGGAAGCATCCATAAAGTTTTAAGCATGATTGCAAAATCATTTATGAAAAATTATCTATGTACTCATCATGTTAATAAATCTTGCTTGTTCTCTCAGAGTTTTACAAATTCTACTTTATAATGTGAAATCTCTTAGTTTATTCAAAATAATCTAAATATTCTTCCCCCCTAAGTCCCCATACTAGTCCAGGAACAGTAACACTGATTAAAAAAAAATGAGGAAAATCCAGGGAGAAATGGCCTTTGGTGACCTTGTAACAAGTGTGTATATGAAATTACATCAGAATTTTGTTGTTTGACATAAATTGTACAAGCTATATTTGCCTTTATCCCAAAAGACATCCATAAGGCAAGGAGCCTACATGTGCCACTGCAAAGAAAGTGGGTTTTGCTGTAATTACACAGCAATATCAATGTCACAATGTCTCTAGATGGGAGTGAGCCAAGTAGTAAGGATGAAGTACATGCAGGAGGGAGTCTGGAAACCCAGTCTTCATTTTCAGTAGAGTTTCTACTGTGACACCTCATATCATCTTTCTGATGCTCTTATTTCTTCATTAAGTGCTGGTTGCTTTGCCCCTGTTGATGGCAAACTGTGTGATGACATCCTCTTATTTAAGATCACTATGGGAATCACGGAGCTAAGTATAAAATATACAGAAAAAAATGGACATTTAGTCACAGCTATACCTTAGCCAACAGAAACGCCTTTCATGCAGTTGGTTTGCTTCTTATATCCACTGAAGGGAGAAGCCAAAGCTCCAGGGCACAAGTGTATAAATATTGTGCAGGAAATTGTGTAATCGTTCCTTCCCCCACAATAACAATGTGTTAGTCTGGGGCCAGCTCTTTGCCAGGCGTTTGGGGTTTTCCAGTAGCAGCAGCAAGGCCTAAGGCTCATTCTTTGGCAGGGTGTCCTGATGCTCTTTGGCACTACCCTGTTGCTGGTTTGGTTGGCTTCTGTGCAATAGAAATAAGCTTAGAGTTAGCCAACTGCTGAGGATCTGGCTTGTCTTTATTTCTTTCTGACATTTTCTCTGGTTGAAAATGCAGAAAATGCAAGGCTAAACTGAGGTTGGATTTCTAACATGGGCCTTGCATTGCAAGGGTCCATTGCCTGTGGGTAGCTTGAAGGCACTGCTTTGTTTTGAAGGGTAGAAAATTAGAGTAGGAGGGATGAGATCAACATGTGATATTGTCTCAGGTCTAGAGAAAGGGATGGCTGTTATTCAGAGAGGTCAAATGATCAGATCTGAGCCCACACTAAGGCTGGGACTTTCAGTTTTATTAAAGACACATCATTACAAGTGGTGACATTATTCTTTACCTGTCAGGGGCACTTAGTTGTTGCATCCATTAATCATGGTTGTGGAGTCCAGCTGTCCTCTTTCCTTTTCCTAATCTTCTATGTGATGAGACTTTATAAAGCAGATCTGAGGCATAATGTGGGAAATTGTGAGGCTCAAGTTACTCCTGGGGGTTTACAAAGTTCCTGTTCCCACTTAGCCTGGTGCTTGGGATCCT
>VZTR01027756.1:502637-546119 GCA_013400775.1 Chaetops frenatus | reverse complement strand
GATCTCCCAAACTTCAGGGAAACTGTCATAAGAAATAAATATGTTCTCTTTTCTATTATTTGAACTACTTAGAGATAAGACTCTTATTTAAATTTCATGCAACTTGAATCACATTTTCAAATAATTGAAATAATTAAGATTTTTTTGACGAGATGGAATTATTAATCATGTTATTGATTGCAAACATTTAAAGCTGATTTATATTTTCTAACAGAAGGTGCTCTACCCTGTAATATATTAAGCAAGATTATTCTTCATTTCCCATCGTGTTCCGTCCTGTGGTCAAATCCCAGACAAAATTAGCTCCTACTGACTGCAGTGGCTTATCCAAGGAGCAACTTATCTTATCTGAATTTCACAAATACTTCAAATGGTAGCTTGTGACTTTGATTGCTAGGAGAGTAGGCCTAATCAGATTCCTTTTCTTAAAACAGTGGTTCATTTAGATCCTTCACTTTGGGAGATCAAAGCTGTTTCTTGTCTCTATCTGCAGGGAAGCTCATTAGGAGAAGGTTGTCAGGGTTATAATCATGCAACAGTTTTACTTCTGGGTTATAACGCTTTTCCTTTCTTATCAGTCTGTGAGGTCCAAAGTGAGAGGAACAAAGTAGGTATCACTGACATAAGGTACTTTGAATACTTTCAGAAATCACTATGTTTTACTAGCTATTTTATTAATTTCTTCATTCTGAAAGTATTTTGCAAATATATCTCAACTATATAACCAGAGGAGGTTTTACCTGGCTTCTAACATTTTAAAATCTGCAGTTATGTAAACAAGTTACTTTCAAATTAAAACTTCTTCGTTTTGATTGCATCATATGGCTGCTTGCATGAATCAATCTTAAGCATGATGTATCATTTACTAATGCTCTCCTTGTTGTTTCCATGTATAATTTAAAATAGAAAAGCGTATTAAAATATGTTCCTTTTGTAGGCTTCAAAGACAGCCTGTTACACTGTAAGTCATGTAGCTAAAAGCTATTAAAGTTTAACTCTTCTATAGTCACTGTAAAGTTTAGTAATTTCAGAAACATCTCGTTTACTGTAAAATGCTTGATCCTGATTCCAGGTTAATTTTCTGTCTCCTACAACTTTTAATGCTCAAGGTATTTGACTAGGGAGTTTTGGTCAGGGGACTACATTTAGTGATAATACATTAATGATGATACCTGGTGCCTACTAGGTAATTAATGATTAGGATACTTAACAGGTAAAGCAATATGTATGACTTCAAGTCTGCAAATATATCCTTCACTCTTGAATTCAGAACCCTAGTAATTACAGATGTCACACTCATCCAGATAGTCAAAACATAAGAGGAAGACTTAAGTTACAAATAAACTAAACCATGGCAGCATGAAACACAAACATGTTTTTTAGATTCTTCTAGTAAGCAATTATTGGAAAGTAAACACTTTTCTCTAACTAGGAATGACTTTTGAACAAATTTTCTCTAAATCCAAAACATCAAAACTTAATGTGTCTTATAACTCTAAGGAGTGCATTAAAAAAAACCTACTAGGATCTGCCTACATTGAGTAATTGATTGTGAAATGGTGGGACTGGAACAGTCACTGAATGGACTACTCATGGAGCTGAAAGCTGATGATCACATCTGATGTGCAAGCCAAACAAACAGAGAGCAGTGTAATCTGAAAACTGTTACAGAGCTTCCAGGAACTGAGCCTGTGAAGCAGTGCCTCCACCACGCTGCTCTCTCTCTGGCCTGCCTGTGTTTGGGTCTGAATCTTCCAGTTCACTTAGAGCCCTCTCTGCAGTGATGGAGTTTAATGTAGTGCCTTATACACCGTTGTCATTAGAGGTTTCTCCACATTCAGGCATTGCATATTGCACTGGCTTTCCCACCTTGCTTTGTGCAAGCTCTGCTGTTTACTCTTTCACTCCTTTCATGCACTGATCAATGCAAAACACTGCATTGTCTCTCCTGCCTGCCTCTGGGGTCCTCCTACCACTTCATCCTCTGCCACTTTCCCCTCAAATTCCTCCTTCCAGAGCTCTGCTATTGCCTACCAGCAGCAGCTCTTTCTCATCATCATTTCATCTGCCTGCCAGGGAGCAAGCTGGTGGGTCACAGAACTCCCCTCTGTCACTGTTAACACTGTTTCACAGGCAGCATGTGCTTTCTTGTCTTGATATGTCTTCTCCACAGCTCTCTGGAATTAAGCTGTATTTGCTGAGTCCTCTGGCTCTTTACACCATATTAGATAACTCAAAAGTATCTTGCATCTAATTTAAATAAAGTGAATAAGAATTAATTTTAAAATATTCTATGGATTGGGGTTTTTCTTAACTGAGCAAAGAATAATGGAGAGGGTTTTTCTTTGGCTAACTGTGCTGAAGAGGAGCTGAACAGGTCATGGTTTCTGTAAGCATTTGCTACATCTAATTTACTTGGTCTGCTTAGAGGATCAGAATGATGAAAGAAATTTTACTGATGCTCATTTCAAAATCCCACTTTCCCAGGGCATAGAAAGAACAGTGATTTTCTGCATTTGAAAATAATTTTACATACAAATACATTGAAAAGGGACTATTTCCTGAAAATCGTCTCAGTTTAAAGATGTGTATACTAGGATCAAGAAATATCTTGACATACAAATGGCACAAGGAATGAATAGTGCTGCTGTAGCAAATTCCAGATGGTGATTTTTTTGTTCTGGTCTGTGATATTTTCAAAGCTAGATTTCTCTGAAGTGCCCAGCACTGAACACGTGTCCATATTCCTGCACAAAGCAATAGCAAATGTTTGGCCAACTGGACTGTGTGATTGGCAGAACATTCAGACATTTCATTTTGGAAAAGAAATGACACGTTATGGAATGAAACTTCCATCTGACTATTCCATTGCCACTGCTGAAGGGGAAAGATTCTCTAATTTTTCCTTTATCTAAAAGTAGAATACAATACTATTTAAACACGAGCATGTGCACATAAACTTCTGATTTCTGAAATGTTATCCTATGAGATTATATGAAAAAACCTAACTGAATACTTTCTGTTGGTCTTCTCTAGCTTGTTCCAATAACACTGTGAGTTATTCACAATAATCAATTTTACATCAACGGTTGCTGGTTTTTCCTCTAAAAATTCCTATTGTTCTTCCACCTGTATTTGAAAAGTCCTTTTACAAAATCTACTGAGGAAAACAGCCTTCATTTTACATGAGGCAACTCTGAAGCACTGTGTTTAATTCACTTAAGTGGCCACCAATATGTGTCTGAACAAAACCAAGAGACAAAGCTAAAGTAGGCTTCTCTACTTGTGCCAAGAACATGCAGTGTAATAGTGTTCCAAAGCAAACTCCATTATTAGGTCAAGATGTGAAAAGGAAGCAGCAATTGATTCCTCTTCCCTCCATTTTACCAAATCTTGCAAAATGTTATAGAATTGAGGAGAAAGCATACAGACTTTCTTTATCAAAACAAGGAAACCAGGAATAAGTAAGCTGTCCAGAGCTAGTGGGTTTGTATGGTCATCTCTCATCGGTGTGAGATTGCTGTCAGGTTGATTAGAGCATTTGTCTCACTTGGTGAATACACTTAATAAGCTGTTCAGCTAAAGGAACCAGACCTGTCTGGGACAGAGAGGAAAATGGATGTTTCTCCAAGAAGACCAGTAGGCTTAATATTTTTTGTATAATCAAAAGACTAGTTCCAGTCCTAACCAAAATTCTGCCATTTCCCAGGAAATTGTTAAGATCTGGCAAGGTCATTTTAAATACATGACAACCTGGGACATTTTAGTTGAAATTTAAAAAAATTTTACAATTTGAAAATTAAAGGAAGTGAGAAAAACAACCAAGAATATTTGCATCCTGGGAAAAATAAAATATTATTTACCTTAGTCTTCAATCTACAGAAGGAGAGGAGAGAAATAGTGGAGGTGTGTCTATCTCCTCTGGAAATACTGTGATCTAACCAGAGACCTCCACCTTGGATATCAGATAGAAATTTATTTTTCTCTTGCAATTCTCTTCTGAGTGAGTATTTCTTGAGCCACAGTCATGGAGGAATGTATGAGCTGTTTTAGGGGGAGCTCTTGGACAAACACCAGCATATCTCCTACTCAAGTCATCCAGAACAGGAGCACAGCTGAAAACCTCTTAAAAAAACCTTTTTTCAGCTTATGTTTGGGGTAAAGACAGAGTGCTTTTGGACTGAAGCAAACAGATATATCTGTTTAGTAGATTAATAAAGAAGCTAAAAATAAAGCAGTATGCTACATCAGAGGGGTTACTCATCATAATCCTGACCATTTGAAATATAAGCTCAGGCCAATCATTTCTAGGTTCACTTTTATTTTCCCTGAAGTTTCACGGGATGACTTGGCAATTGGCAGTGAGCTCCATTTTTTTCTAATGGCATAGACATTCAGAATAATAAGATAAGAAGTTCCTTCTATTTCCCTGTAAAAATTTTTTCACAATTATCTTCCTGAAATGAACAAACACAGACCATGAAGAGACCTGAACAAAGCTTCTTTGATCTGTTTTAGGTTCTTTACCACTGACCCATCACAACCAGCTCTGGCTTTATTGGATGCATACCATCTGTAAAGCTCCTTCAGGCAACAGCTTCTGGAATGGAAAAGATATTTTTATGATTCTTTTTATGTCTTCATTCCAGATCTTTTTGCCCTCAGAAAGTTCACTTTCAGAACTGGTTTGGTGTCTTCTACTGACACTGCTTCATTCTCTTCAGATTCTCCCTCGTGTGCATGTGCAGTTGCTTGTGTTTATGAGCCCAGTGAGGTGTTTCAAGGAAGCTTGACTTGACACATTAACACATCTTGCTGCACATTTGAAGGCATTCAGTGCCACTGTCAGTGGCAAAGGAGAGTGGCTCATCACCCAGCATGACACAATGTTCTTCCTGTATGTGAAGTGGGAAACATTTGATTCTTTTCAGACTATCTGTCCATGGAAATCTCGTTACTCACCTCCAAAATGATGAAACTTTTTGAACTGGGACAAAGATGTGGAAAGAAGGGAAAGTATGATTTTGTCTTTCTGTTATTTCAACTATATCTCATTTTTTACTTCTTTTTGCACAGAAACACTTGATTAATTTACCTCCCAATGATACAGCTGGTACGAATATTGTTTATTACTTATTTGCAACATTAAAAGTCTGAAAATATCCATTAGAGATATCATATGACTAAAAGATGAATTAAAGGATGACAGGAATCTGGCAGTAAAAGAGTATATAATATTGGTTTAATTTTAAAGTGTATAGAATTACCTAAATGTTCCAAGTATTCACTCACTTTAACTAGCACTTATATTGTTTTAACCAGCATAATGAATATGTAACATTCCACATACATTCATATTAGAACCTCCTGAGAAATTATGATCCAGATAAATACATATATATCCTTAATTTTCCTTTCCAAATTAAAAATGAATCCTGTTTAATTAAAAAAAAAAAAAAAAGAGCAGGAAAAGCCAAAAGTACTACATACTTGAACATTATTCATAAATTATTTTACAAATTAAATTTTATAAAACAGATTAGTTAATGAAAGAATGTGGTATAATAATATTGAAGTTTTATGGAGATGAGAAAGATGGGGAAACAGGTGCAAAGAAAAGAAGAGACTAGCCAACATCCCTTGCAGACTAGAGGCAAAGTTGTAAGTAGAATCCTGTGGGTTTTAGCTTGCAGTCCAATATTCTCTTTATTAAACCATACTGGTCATAAAAAATGAAATAATTAAATCACTAAAGATTTGTACCATCTCTCTCTATTTTTTTTTTTTTAGTTGATTTCAACGGTCTTTATGCAAACCCTTTAGTGAGTGACTTCCCCTAGTGGGCAATGGTGAAACACTGAGAGGTGTTACAGGATGGAAATTGGAGGGGAAAAAAGTTCCATTTCTCTGATCTGTGGATGGAGAACACAGTCTATTTCACAATTAAGAGCACAGACATAGCTATAATGATATCTGCTGCTCTTCTGGAAGATTACTGGATGTATTCATGACTCTGCCAACGGTGGATGGATGAGACAGTGGGTGGAAGAAAAATGAGTGTCAGGATATACAGTTACATACTATCACCACATTAGGCTTGGAGAAATTTCCTTCGATGAGATAAAATTTTAATATATTGTGTCACAATCAGAACAACAAAGATGGGGAAAGGGCAGGAAGGTATGTCCTATGAGGAGGGGCTCAGGACCAAATAGTTGTCTAGTTTGGAGAAAAGGAGACCTGAGGAGCAACTCCTTTGCTGTCTACAGCTTTCTGAGGAAGTGAAGTGGAAAGGGAGGGGCTGAGTTTCTCCCTGGTATCCAGCAATGGAACAAGTGGGAATGGTTCAAAGCTTCATGTGGAAATTTTAATTCTGAATATTAGGAAGCATTTCTTTATTGAGAGAGTGGTCAAACACTAGAACAGGCTTCTTAGACAGGTGGTCAAGGCCTCAAATCTGTTCATGTTTAAGGGGCAAGTGGAAAATGACATTCTATTCAACTCTATTCTATTCTATTCTATTCTGCTCTGCTGTGCTGTGCTATTCTAACTCCTGTTTCTTCTGTAAAGATTTTTTTTAGTGAGGGAGTATGGGAGTGGAGGGTGTTCTTGGTAAGGAGTTGTGCCACTCTCAAGAGACAAATAATTGTGCCTAGCCATAGGGTGGACATGTCACATTTTCATGTCTGCAGTAGCTCACATTTCCCTCATGTAACCTTTCTGGTCACAACCCATGCTGTGGGCTTTTCTCTGAGAGTTCCCTTGGAGAGGAGACAAAGACACGTGTGGATCTCAGGAAATAGAAAAACAGGTTTGTGATTAGGATGGGGAAAATATTGGGCTGAAAGTCAAAATAACTTCTGCCTACAGATGTGTTTGCACTCTGAGGTACTGTGGTAAAAGCTTTTAATTTGTTACACCAAAGGGAGGTGTTTTTATTGTTATTGTAATGTGAGTTGAGCCCACAGCTCAACCCCACTCTCAGTGCTCTAATCATAACCAATTAGTTTCTATTCTCTGGTATTGGATTTCAGGAACACCAGTCCTTGTTCTTGTAGGCGACTTTAACCTACCAGACATCCACTGAGAACTTAACACAGCAGAAAAGAGACAGTCTAGGAAGTTTTTAGAGTATATTAAGGACAACTTTTTGTTGCAGCTGGTGAATGAGCCCAGCAGGGGGAGGACTATGTTAGATCTGTTATTAACAAATAGAGATGGGCTGGTGGGAGATGTGGTAGTTGAAGGCAACTTAGAGCATAGTGATCATGAAATTGTAGAGTTTTCAATATTTGGTGAAGTTAGGAGGAACATTAATAAGACTTTTACATTAGACTTTTGGAGGGCAGACTTTGATCTACTTAGGAGACTTATTCAGAGGGTTCCTTGGGAAGGAGCTTTTAAAAACAAAGGAGTCCAGGAAAGGTGGGTGTGCTTCACAACAGAGATCTCGATAAACAGACTGTCCCTGTGTGCCAAAACACAAACATCCAGCCTGGATGTGTAACGAGGTTTTGAAAGAACTTATATATAAAAAGAGGATGTATCATCTTTGGAAGGAGGGTCAGGTCTCTCAGGAATAATTTAAGGGGGTTGCTAGGGCATGTAGGAAGGAAATTAGAGAGGTCAAAGCTCAATTCAAACTTTATTTGGCAACCTCTGTAAAGGGTAATAAAAAATCTTTTTACAAGTATATTAATTGTAAAAGGAAGGATGAGACCGACCTTTGTTCTCTACTGGATGCGGGAGAGAACTTAGTAACTGCAGATAAGGAGAAGGCAGAAGTGCTTAACGCCTTCTTTGCCTCAGTTTTTAGTGGGAAGATGGCTTGTCCTCAGGACAACGGTCTCCCTGGGTTGGTGAATGGTGTTAAGGAACAGAATGGTCCCCCTGTTACCCAGGAGGAGGCAGTCAGAGAACCTGGAATGGTTGGATGGATGGGCAGAGTCCAACAGGATGAAGTTCAATAANGGAGGCAACGAGGCTGGTGAGGGGCTTGGAGCACAAATCCTGTGAGGAACCACTGAGGAGCTGGGGGTGTTCAGCCTGGAGAAAAGGAGACTCAGAGATGACCTTATCACTGTCTACAACTTGTTGAGAGGTGGGGGTTGGTCTCTTTCTGCAGGCAGCAACTGACAGAACCAGAGGACACAGTCTTAAGCTCCACCAAGGGAAATATAGGCTGGATATTAGGAAAAAGTTTTTTTACAGAAAGGATGATAAAGTATTGGAATGGTTTGCCTGGAAAGATGGGGGATTCACCATCTCTGGATGTGTTTATGAAAAGACTGGATGTGGCACTCGGTGCCATGGTTTAGTTGTTAGGGTTGGGTTGAATTTGTGATCTTGGAGGTCTCTTCCAACCTTGTGATTCTGTGATTCCATGATTCAGTGATTGATATCTTGGAAGGAATCATTTTGCTGTCATAAACATGCAGCATGCTACAACTACAACTCAAAAAAAAAAAAAAAAAAAAAAAAAAAAAAAAAAAAAAAAGTACTATGTACAATCTATGCTGATTTTGCAGCAGTTTAGTGTCATGCCCTCACTCAACAACCCCTCAGAGAGGCAAAGGACCTTATAAACAATCTTCACAGGTATTTCCTTAAAGATTCTCTTAAGTTTTGAGACAACCTCAGGAACAAAGCAGGAGTTTGCATGCTGTGTGTATGTGTGAAAGGTGAGAGGAATATTTAAGTATTTATTGAGGCCAAGTATCCAAACTCATTATCTACTTTTAACCACCACAACTGGAGAGGACAAAATCATGTATTCTTTTCTCACTTCTTTCTTGGGTCCATCATCTATTGTTGTTGAAAACACATAAAGAATTTTGTATTATGATGTAATTTATGTAACTTGTCCAAAGCAATATTAGATTTATTCCATTTGCTATATGAAAGATATCATTAGAATGTAGCCCATTTGGCAAAACTTGTCTCATAGTTCCAGGCAAGGATTCAATCACCTGTTGCTAAGATACTTTAAAAATATTGTCTGTTTTTCAATGTTCCTTTTTAATTGAATAAACTGTTAGTTTGAAATATTGCTGCTGAGGTTAAAAAGGTTTAGAAAATTGTATAACTTTTTTACTGGAAAGCAAGTTTTAGGAAGGCTTAAATACAACAGCTGCGGTTTTTATTCTATTCTTTAGGTAGACATTAAAAGTTGTGTTGAAATAATGACTGGTTGAAATTTTGAGAACTGAGTTAAATGAACATTATCACAGATAAAATTAAAATTTTGATTACCAATATATTTGATCTGCACTATCCACGTCAGCTCTGTAGCAATTATTTCCAGGAAATAAAACAGTTCCTAGGGGTTCTGAAAATGCACAGGAGTGCTAAGCTGACACCAGAGCACCTTATCTTCATATAACGAGGCTGAAAGCATAAAGGCATATAGTTCCTGCCACTGCACTTTTAGAATTATATAATACAGTAATCAAAGACCCTTTATTAACATAATTAATATTATATCCCATTTTCATCAGAGGGATATTGTCAGGAACTAGAATTACGCTGACCTCATATTTGATTGCTCAAGTATGTATGTATTGTGAAATTCAGACAACACGAAACAGTAGAGTCCACCTACTGACTGGATTAATTTTTATCTCATTTCAGTAAAAGTTACAGGCAAAAGGAGTGATCTGCTTGTCTAATAAAATTGCACTTACTTTGCTAACTCTTCTTAATCCTGACGCTCACAGGTAAACACTAAATGGGACTTTGGAGTCTGAAAAGAATTAAGGATCTGTCTTTTGAATTCATCTTTTGCAGTCTGTAAAGAAGAGGAAATGTTTTATACCACCACTGTGGCTGCTTTACTGGAGAACTGAGTGATACCCAACAATTTAAGTATGTAATTTTCATATTTCACTGAAGAATTTTACACTGAATACTTTTGATGGAAACAGAAGACAATAAAAACACATTTTTGGATAGAGGGAAGGAGGGCTAATTATATTCCTTATACTTAACAGATCTGAGACAAAAAATAATTGCATAAATGAAGACTAGAAGTTGTTATCAAGATTTGATTTACCCTCTATATAGGGAAGATCTGGTGTAAAACTTGGATCTAAATCCATGCTAAGCTATCTCTCAAATCTATTGCTTTAGAAGCAGTTTCAAAGAAATAAGATCAAATGCAAAGTTTTTATTTTTTTTCTTTAATCTGATATTTAAAGTAAGTCTGGAAAAGAAAAGGGAAAGAAGCAACACTTTAAGTGCTGTTTTGTTGTTTGTTTGGTTTTTTCCTGCCCCAGAATTCTTCCCCTTTTTATTAGGCCTATGAATAATGGGCTCATTTAGCCTGGAAGATACTGCTGGTAGGTCATGAAGTCCATTTCCCTGCATCCCAGCAGGATTGATGGCTTTACTCCTGACTTATTCCCAAAGACATGGGTGGCCCAGTCTTGAATACTGATGTGATGCTGATTCCATGACCCCTGTTGGCAGTGTCCACCACTTCCCTCAGGTTTATCTTGTTTTCCCTAACCTTTAACACAGGTTTCTTCAATTGGATTTCAATTCCATCATATTGAATTCTCTCTTTGAGGATGAATGTGAGCAATTGGCTATCTGCCTTCATCAAACATCCCTGCACACACTACTTCATTATGAACTCATAAATTCAGTTCAGGGTGGCTGAAAATTTACATAGGTCTGTGAGACTTACAGATATTGACAATGCATATGACTGCTGGTGTGCTTAGTTTTACTATAAAAATTTTCAAAGAGCTCTTTGAAAATTATTATTCTCTGAAAACTTACAGTTTACAAATAATTGAATTAATTAAAGATGTTTTAAGAATGCTAAATTCTCAAAATTTATAAGCAAATATGCAGTGCAGAAAATTATATCAAAACAACAGAAAGACTTTCCTAGTAAAAGAAAGATGAATATAGATATCTAAAAATCTGATCAGCTTCCTCTACAAACCTCATCTGGACAAAATGATTTACAGAGTGAGGCTGTGTCCTAACAAGCATGTGTCTGAGGTGTTCAGAGCAAGAGGTTATTGAGGTTAAATCTTGATGTCTTTATCTGATCTTCTTGCTACACTTCCTTTACAATGAATGAAGAACATTGTCTCTTCTGCACTGTGATTCATGTCATCTTCCCACTGCTTTCTAACATAGCTCACATGAATCATGCCCCAAAAGTTCTTAGTTTGCTTTCTTTGGTGTAAAGCAGTCTGGAGCAATTGTCTTGTCTGGGGTAGTTGCACCTGTAGACAGCCTGGGCTGGATGACATGGACATCTTCTTGCTGGCATTTTTGCAATTACCTGAAAATGCTCTTTTATTTTTTAGCTTAAGGCATATCTAATACACAATCTGCTGAGTTCTTTGTAATTTCATTTGTAATTTCATTGTGCAGAAACTTTTCAGACTTCAGCTGGAAAGTTGTCATAAAACCTAATGTGTCAACTCATTAAGAAGTTTGCTATATTTTAAACTGAAATATCTCTTTTTCTGTCCTTAAATGAAGACAGTACATTTGCTCTTATCAGCTAAGGAGATGAGGCCTCTCAAACAGCCAGGAAGTTGTTTCAAAGCACTATCCCTAATTCATGGAGCAGTTAGGTTTCTCTTGATTACGGGACATGAAGAGGCTTTGAACATATTAGTTAAGTTTATTCAGAGGGCCCGGCTCTGACAAATTCATGGAATGGCGGCTGCACAGGCTTTAGATGGATATAAATGTGCTCTCCACCTGCACACATGCACAGCAGCACTGTCCAACTCTGAGGCATTTCAAATTGATTGAAACTATAAATAGTGCTGCTGGCAAAACTGCAAACAGTAACTTCTGGACTAAACTTCAGCCTTTGCACAGTAAATTCCGTCAGATCAGTGAATAGAACAGTTTGTTGGGTTTAAGGTATGTCATTGAGTCCTCTGCTTCTCATAACATTGTCAGACTTACTTCTGTTTAATCTCATGCAGTAACAAGCTAACAGAGTTTAAATAAAAAATCCCAGTATTAAAAACAAAAGTGATTATCTTTCAATCCCCAAAGGCCCAGCTATTGCCAGCAGTTAACCATTGATGTGTGAGAGTGACCTGTAGGTCAAAAAAGATGCCTTTGGTGAGCAAGCTTGGTTTCTGCATGAGACAGAGCTGTGACTAAAAGCTTTTTACCTCTGCAGATCAGGGGGTGCAACACTGGCAAAGCGTGAAGATTAAAATGCAGGAGAAAGGAAGGAAAAAACCCTTTTGCTGTGTAGTTTTGCCACATGCATAAAATCAGCTCTGTAGGACTTGCCTGCATTATTGGTTATAAGGAAATCATAGAAACTTCTCCTTGCAAGATAGGTCCCTGAGTTTTACAGCTACAGCTTAAATTTTCATCCAAAATATGACTTTTCAATTAGAAAAACATGACTAAGGCTCAAGTTTTCCAACCAGCTGTACCAAAATTTCTAATCTTACATCAGCCACTGCCCTGCTGTGTGACTGCAGGCAATTTCTCAACTCATTTATTTTCATTTATGATTATTTGTACGGCTGTATACCTAGGAGCCAGAACCCTTTGTGCCAGGTGCTATAAAAGAGAACGGAGAACAATTCCCACTGGAAAAAGCTGAGAGTCTACAGCTCGGGAATTGGCATGGACAATAAGAAATGAGTGACAAGCAGTGGCCTTAACATGTCTGTATTCATCATACAAGAAAAATGTCTTAAAGAGGGGACGAAAACCCTAGTAATTTGATGCCTAAAGGGATCTTCAAAAGGTGAGAGATGGGACATGAAACAACAAAGGTGCTAAGAAAGCCATCAGGAGGACAAAATGTGCAGAATATCTGGGAACTGCCTTGCTGGTGAAGGCTCACCCACTGCTGTCCTGTGATATGAAGGAGGGGAGGGCTGCAGCAGGACAGCAGTGTGGGTAGGAGGATGGACCATGGAAAAAAGCCCTTTGCCAGGGCTGCATTTGTCAAGGCCATGAAAGAAGGTCAAGCAGTATTCAGTAAACAATGATGTACTGGGATCTTCCACAAGGAATAGCCATGGGGGTTGGTAGGAGAGGTCGTATTTTAGAAACATTGTGGTGAAGGAAGATATTTCAGATAGAGCCTGCATAGGAATGCCCACAGAGAAATGGCTCGGTGATTGCACATAAATTGTGAACCTAAATGACATGGGATTGATGGCAGTGTGATGATACTCTTATTCTTTGACTTGTCAGTATTTTTATATCTTTAGGGAAGACACTGCATTTTCTGTAACACTTAGCAGGATGGAGCCCTTCCTACATTGTGGAAAAAAGCTAATAGAAAATAAGAGTATATAAATATGTCCTTCAGCTCTGTTTAAATTAATTTTATGGATCTAGGTGTTGAAAAGCTAAATTTGAAGACCTAATTAAGAAAATAACAAACAAGGAAAAGAACCAAATATATCCCTGACACCTGCATACACCATGAATTAATTTTCCTTGGCAAAATGTAGAAATACACATCTTCACATTTAAGCTAACACAATTGTTAAGCTGGCCACCAGATTTTGTGTAATTAATATTTATCACTGCCACGTCCATAGTCCTCCAGGATTTAATTCAAAATGTGAATCTTTCCTAAATCACAGCACTTAACTTCTAATCTTGTTTGTTTGTTTTGATTAAACAAAGATGTTCTGCTTTTTTTGTAGAAGTGATGTCACCTAATTGACTACATGTTGGTTTAGCCTCTAAAGCCATAAAATGTGATTCTATTCTTCGTAGCTTTTAAGCTTGATTAAAGCAAGCTCCTCAAGTTGTTCTCTAATAGCAGGCTCCCCAGAAATGGAGAGAGATTCTCAAGCGGTTTAATGTTTAGAAAATGAAGAAACATCTCCACCCCCTCATGTAACCACAGGAAACAAAGTATTAAAGTTGAGGAGGGGGAAGGAATGGAGAAAAAGAGAAGTCAGTTCTCTGTATTCCCCCCAAAATGTGAACCAGAAAGGATTGTTTTCCTTTCATGTGCAAAGATTTTCAGCATTTCATTTTCTTAGATTTCTATATGGTACAAGTAAAACTCTTAAATCACTAGTTAGCGGTTTCGATCTAAATCTCATCATCTAATTATTTTTACAACGCATTCTTGGAAGGGTAGGAATGGTTCTGCCAGGAGATGTTTCACAATAATTAGAAGCCCCAATGGGTCTCTAAGAATGTTTAAAGGGTTCCATATGCAGGCTGCTATGGAGAACCATGCTGTACACAGCTCTTCGTTTGAAGCAATAAGTCTTGACAGCCCTTGTTGTATTTTATTATAGCAAACAAAATCCATGCCAACCAATCATGTTCCTGAATGTCTTGCCATTCTTTACTAGGAAAAATAACAGTGGAGATCAGTTAGCTACAAAGACACCATCATACCATTGCAAATATGGGCTGCTTGAAAGGCATTACTCTCAAAGACTGTTCTTTGTGGCATAACAACTGCATTAAAAGATGAATTTTGGAAAAACAAACTCCAAAACAACAACAAAAATAACAACAACAAACAAAAACAAACCAAACAAACAAAAATATAAAAAACAAGCAAATAAACCAACAACAACAACAAAAAACCCCAAAACAACCCAAAAAGTGCTTTCAAATGAGTGTTCCAGTGTTAAAAGTTGCTTGTTTTCCTTTTATGCAATAAGCATGCAGAATTGGCTTTTGAAGTTAAAACATATACACTGGAATATGCCTTGCTAACACACGTACATGCCCTATTTGAGAGGCTCAACCCTCCTGCTATTGTGTGTCTCAGCCAATGAACAGCTGCTGTACTCCTTTTAGCTGAGTATACCTTGCCTGCACAGTCTTTTTGCCATGAGAGATCCCTGAAGAAAGTGGCTCAGACGAGGAGAGTGACACCACATACTTTATGAATTGCTTTGTCCATGCCACATCCATGTTTGGTAATAGATAATTATTTGGCTAACAACAAGGAAGACAAAAAAGGAGAGCTCTTCTGCAGTGAAGGGCTGATAAGACAGTGTTCCTGATGAACACAGATGCAAAAACAGGCAATGGAAGCAGAGAAGAAAGCAGAAAACTGTCTATTTAAACAGTTGCTATTTCCACCAGGGCCTGCAAGAGAACACAACTTTCCAAGAGCATCCTCTTCCTTATGGGTCTCACACACTTCTCAGTCTTCTCAACTAGCTCTTCAACTTTGCTGAAGCTTAGTCTTGGTCCTTGAGGGTTACAGGCATTTTTCTGGATAACTAGTAATGTATGTTTTTAGAAATGTGATTTGCCTGCATATGTGACATATTTGTGGCCATATTAGGCATGCTCATATGCATGCACGCAAATGCATGTGCCTACACTTCCAAATCCAGTCCAGAATGACTTTGCCTTTGGATACAGACACGTCTCCCATGTCAGCTGTAAAGCCATTGGCTTCATTTCTGCTTTTATTTTCAGCTTTGGCAAGGATTCTGTTTGAGACATTGTAGTATGTACAGATATCTGCACATAATTTTATACTGAGAACTTTATGTGGGGTTGCCCAGTATTTAAATACCACAAAAAGTGGATTACTTCACTAATGTACTTCATTAAGGAGGCTAATTTGAAATCTGGTGGTTTTTTTTCAATAAATGGTTGTTTTCTTTTGAGAATGTTTTGCAGTTTTATAGCCATCATTTTAAAATTAATTGAGTTATTTTTATGATTTCAGACAAAACTTTGAATTTGCATGAATTCTTTAATTCATTTTTTCTCTAGCATTTTTTAAAAGACTGACTTGGATATCTGGTCTCTTTGCAGTGTGGGAAGAATATCTTTACTGATCATCCAATTAAAGTAGTCATTATTATTCCCCTACCAAACATAGGAAAGATAAATATGATGATAAAGATGAAGATAAAGATGATAAAGATAAAGGAAAAGATAAAGGAAAAGGAAAATGTAAAGATAAGGATAAGGATAAAGATAAAGATAAAGACAAAGATAAAGATAAAACAGGCCATATAGTTCAGCCCTCTACAAGTGTAAGGTATCATATAGCAGGTAGAGTAGTTCTAAATTCTCAATGTACATTTCAGAAGTATAAATATAAACATTTCCTGAAATCTCTTTTTTTCCTACTTCTGTGTCTTGTGTTTCTGTGTTTTTCATAGTTCATGGGGAGAAGTGTGCTTACCCAGAAGGAAAAAATTGCTAACATGCATTGAAACTCCCCTGGTAATGTCCATGTCACTTCAGTGTCTGTAGGAGAAATCTAGAACAAATGGTTCTTGAAGGTTGATAGCTCATTAAGGTGACTCCAATTAGCCTTGAAGAGTGTTATTCTAACTTTATGAATCAATATAATTAAAACTGCCTGTTGCAAGCTGCAGAATATTCCCTGGCTTGCTACAAAACTCCAAGGTACCACATGCAAAAAACACTACCAAGGATCTGCAAGACTCCCAAAACCAAAGACCGTTACCAAGAGTAACAGCATGGAATTTCAAAGGTGAATATACTCTGATATCCCTGAAGAATGAACAGTGTCCTGTGCCACAGCAGACTGCAGGCAGTTCTCATCCACCCTAGACAGTGGGACTTGTGAGAAGGTTCCTTCTCTCCTCTCTCCAAGCGGGGCCACTGCAAAGCTGAGCTGCACTAGTGCAACACGTTAGAGATTTTTCAGTGTCTCTGGGTACACCAGCACATTCTTCCTAATGCTGCAGTTTCATTTCAGGTCCATCTCCAAAGGACTGTGGAACGAAAATATTTTTCCACTTCTTAGCACAGTCAAGCTATGACAAAAGGAGTTAAAAAATATATATTTTTCTTTCTAGCCTCAGCTGGGATCAGAAGCAACTTCAATGCACAGGTTTAACACAGAAACAATGCAGTGTGAAAACAAGCCTCAGCAAATGGTGACCAAGATATCTTTAGGGTGCTCCTAAGGGATATTTTAAAAAAAAGGGAAAAAAATTCTCTATGGAAATTATTCATATTTCATTGCTCTTTGATTTCTATTCCCAAGGGCTATGGATAGCATGTTGATTTGCTTGGTGGCTATTTACAAAACGTTACTAAGAACCAGAGACACAAGGCAGAAGTAAAATTCAGACTAAACAAAAATGTACAGTGTTGTTCTTGAGAATTTTTAATCACTATTAATGATCCCAAGATATTTCAAAATTAATAATGATTTTGAATAGAAATATTAAATACTTTGTTTTAGAAAACATTAAAATAAAAAGTCAATTCTTATTATGGTAGTTTTGTTTCTTTACAGAAAGAGTTTACAAATTGATGCTGGGATGTGAAATATTCAGA
The DNA here is from genome assembly GCA_013400775.1 of Chaetops frenatus. Lineage (NCBI taxonomy): Eukaryota > Metazoa > Chordata > Aves > Passeriformes > Picathartidae > Chaetops > Chaetops frenatus. The sequence goes on along the minus strand of VZTR01027756.1, from coordinate 528,848 downwards.
TCTTCCTTTTCTGAGTGAAAGAACTTTAAAGTCAAGATCCTCCAGTCATTCCACTCTATCTTTTAGATGCTGATTTGCTCAATAGAAAAAACAACACTTTTGGAAACTCAGTTTTCCGTTTAAATTCCTCCAAGTAGATGGATGAGCAAATAGGAGGAAAGATTACATTTATTTCTCCACATAGAAAAAAAAAATGAACAATTCATGTTTAATGGTGGTGTAGGATTTGAAGTCTTGACCAAGCCCTGTTTGGATCAAAGTTGGTATTTCTGTTATTGGTATAAAAAAATGATCAATGATAATTTATTTTAATCCCATCATATCTTTTATCATGCGTGCAATACTAACAAGCAGTGTCAGCAGCGGATGTGCTGAAATGGTCTTCTGAAGCCAAACACAAAATAATTCTAGTTCCACTTGAGCAGATGTGAGTGAGTTCTGTCTGCTCACTGTGGGGCCGGGGTGTGGCATGGCTGTGGCAGTGCAGCACACACCTGGGCTTGTACAGCCTTACAGATCATCTGCCTTTGTGGCTGACTGTACTTGGATGGAATGTGGCTTTTTGGCAGAGTTTTGTTCTGCTTTAAAGGGGAAATTCAATAAACTCATTGCCCCATTACTCTTGAAATCAGTCCAGAAACTGTAAATGCCTTCTTCCACCCTGCTTGGTTCATACTGGGCTCTCAAAGACCAATTTAGAGCTTCAGTGATCACTTACCTGGAAAGATACAGCCTCTTTATACACTTCATTCAAGGTCTGATTTAATCCCTCATGGATTGCTTCTGCACTGGTTGATAGTTCATATTCACAAAAAANAAAAAAAAAAAAAAAAAGACCCTCATAAATAAAACACCTTGGGTAATAGTAATACTTAAGTTTGATTGAATTGCTAGTTTGATTGAATATGGATCAGAAGAAACAAGATTTTAATTGCTTTAATTCTGTCATAAAGGATTTTGTTACCTGAGAATAAATTTCCTGCTTTTTTTATAGAAATCTCTCATTGCAGTATTCAGCAGCTGTCCTCAACACTTCTGTGGAAAAATTAATCACATTTTAAAGTGCAACAAAGAACAACATATTTAAAGGTAAAGAGAATATATGACAATCTCATAAAATAGTGAACACATCTAAAGGTATGGATGGCAAGATCCATATCCATGACTTTTGTCTGGGAGCTAATATAGGAAAGTCATGGGATGGTGGATGGATGGACCTAAACAGAGTAGTTGTGCTGTTATCTGTCACATTTTGAAAAACACAGTAGCTAAATTGCAACAAAGAATCCTTGCTGATTTAATCATAAGTAACTACATCATAAGTAACTACATAAGTAACTACAACTTTGATATCAAACAGAATCCTATTTTCAGTGGTGTACAATCTTTCCAGGAAAGATGTTGCAATACACTTGCTGATTGGTGTGAATTAAATAACAGAGTTTGGGTCTATCTGAAACAATAAAAAAACAAATACACTCCAAATTGCTGCAACTGAAGAAAGTCTGAGTGACTGAAAAATCCCAAAATGGTGACAGTAAGATCTAAGTAACTATGATTTAACTTATGATCACCTAAATAGGAATTTGTGGCCTGAAACTGCAAGCAGCAGTGACTTCTATATTCCTGCATAAACTGTGGCTGATAATTTCAGCTTTCAGTAAAGGCGAAAGCATAGTTTGATGAAGGCTACCTGTATTTGTTTAACACAGTACAGACCTCCATGATTAGTAAAATACCACTTGAAGCAGCTTTTACAACCAAGTACTTGGCTTCTGGCCCAAAATTATTGTGTAACTATTTGCAGATTAGAAGAGGGGGCTGAAGACAAATGGTGCCTTGAAAGTTAAAACGTGACCTTTCACAAGCAACATGATGTTAAAGTGCTAAGCAGGAGATAGCCCTGCAGTGTGACTTAAAAGAAAACCACAACTTGTGTTTGGTTTTCAGCATCCACAAGCTATTATTCTGTAATAACAGAGGGAAACATTTTCTCCAGGCAACCCTTCCAGTGGTTGCAATCTGAAAATAACTTCCAACCACTAAATGATGTTTAACTTTTTTTTTCCCTTTTTTTCTCCCTTTCTATTTCATGCATGTCCATGTTTGCAAAGCAGAGCAAATGCACTTCTAAGGATGTGTCACTTTGAATTCAAAGCAGGCTGCCCTGAAGAACAGAAATATGCCATGAGTTGCACTTACACCCCAAAGGAAGTGATCTCTAACATCATAGAATTATTCAATCACAAAATATACTGAGTTGGAAGCATCAGGATCATTGAATCAAACTCCTGGCCCTTCACAGGACAACCCAAGAGTCACACCATGTGTCTCAGAGCATTGTTCAAACTCTTCTTGAACTCAGACAGGTTTGGTGCTGAGACCACTTTCTCAGGGATCCCATTCCAGTGCTCAATCACCCTTTGGGGTAAAAAGTTTTTACTGATATCTAACATAAACTGAGGAGAGCAAAGAGATCAGTAACCGACCCTCTACTTTCCCTCATGGGGGTGTTGAAGGCTGCAGTGAGGTCTCATCTCAGTCTTCCCTTCTCCAGGCTGAACAGACCAAGTGACCTCAGCCACTCCTCATCCAGCTTCCCCTCAAGGCCCTTCATCATATTTTATGCCTCCTTTGGATGCTCTACAATAGCTCATTATCTTTTTTTACATTGTAGCACCCAGAACCGCCCCCAGCACTGGAGGTGAGGCTGCCCCAGTGCAGAGCAGAGCAGGACAATCCCCTCGCTTGCCTGGCTGGCCATGCTGTCCCTGATGCCCCCCAGGACAGGGCTGTCCCTCCTGGCTGCCAGGGCACTGCGGGCTCAGGTTCAACTTGCCATGGACCAGGACCCCCAGGTCCCTTTCTGCAGTGCTGCTCTTCAGCCTCTCATTCCCCAGTGTGTGCTAAAGATGTGCACAAGGATTGCTCCATTCCAGGTGCAAAATCCAGCACTTGCCCTTGTTAAACTCCATGAGGTTGGTGATTGCCCATCTCTCTGATTTGCAGAGGTCTCTCTGCAGGGCATCTCTGCTCTCAAAGGAGTCAACAGCAGTTTCTGTTACACCAGAAATGAGTCAGAGCTTTCCCATGATTTTCTGCTGCTTCATGTGTTACCATGGGCAATTCTCTTGTAACATCTCTGTGTCCCGGTGCCCTAAAATCTGATCAAAGAAAGATGGCGAAGACAGCTCATTGATTAGGCATCGAGTAAAGTTTTATTTTTCTCATAATTTTAATCTTATATTACTTTTAATATTGGGACAGTGTGAAGAAAGGCAAAATTGGTACAGTGAAAAATCTTTTTTAAAGGACATTTCTGTTTCAATGTCTGTAATTTTATTTTATGAACACATTAATATGTTTTTAATTTTTTTTCCCTTTGATACTAGTGAGTTAGCTGTTTTGTGTGTTACCTTGACTTTTCTTCAGTTATATTATGGAAAAGGACTTAGCTAAGAACAAATCTGTGGATTTAAGTGTACTAATTTTCACTGGAAATAAAAAATCATCCTTGAATAAAGAAGGATCAATTTTTTTCCTACTGGTAATTTAGCAATCCTGCTGAATCAAAGGCATTAAGGGCACAAAGAATGCTACTATTATCTACCTTGAAATTTCATGCAATACAAGTGCTTACATTTCACAAACTATAAACTTGATTTTCAGCAGAATACTTTGGGTTTTACTTACATATCCAGTCTGGTTTTGAAGGTGTCATGAGCTGAAGAAAGCACTACTTTCCTAATATAGAAGTATTTAATTTTGCCCTTCTTCCTTCCATACTGTCACCCTGTGTCTGTGTCCCCTGTCCCATCACCCTTCCCTGTTTCTTTGGTTTTTGGTTTTTTAAAAGTTATTTCAAGGATTTTATTAGATTATTAGATCATTATTACTGAAAACCTGTGTTAAACTGGCTGTCCACTCGAAATCCCATACTATAGTAACAGCTCCTACCAGCCAAGAAGAACTCAGAAAAAAATTATGAATAATATCTGGTTAGGGTTCAGTCAAATTAACTGTATTTCTGTAATAGTTACTTCAATAACCTCTGTGGTTGGAAGATTTGGGAATAGTTCTAACAGTGCCACGTCTTATCTTGGCAGCACAACCCCTACAAGTGGAATTCCATCCTAGAAGGTCAGAAGCTTCTGTGCAGAAGCTATCTTAGTGGAAGTGTATTTCTCATTACACCCTTGTGTTTCTTAGCCACTGACTTTATTCATGTGTGTTAAAATCTTTTCTGTTGACCATTGCTGAAGCTGTTTCCATGGCTCTAACTTGGACTAGATCTGAAGTACAACTGCAAGTAATATATGACATAGTTCATTTTATGCTGCACACTGAGGTGTAGAACAGATTAAAATATTTAGGATTGCTGGCATTATCCCAAATAAGTTCTAACTTAATTTACAAATAATTTTAAAATAGAGCTAGAAGTTCCTCAAAAGTCCTCAACATGAAGATTTCAGAGAGTTAAATTTATTCCTTTTATTAATGTATTTCTTTGCAAACTGCATTGGTCACAATGCACAGATGTTCACAGGAACAGCAAAGAATATTACCAACACCTGTTTCAGGTGGAATGTTCCTTTTTTATGTCACCTGCCGAAGTGGCCTTCTAAAAGTGTCATTCAATTGTGTTTTAATGGAAATCACATGGCTTTGAGCGATCTGTGAATGTGCCAACTGCAATGTGTGTATTGCCTCCTCTCGTCTTTGTTTTCTCTCTCATGCATGTCTTTTGGGCCACAGCCCCATAATGAGCTGCATGTGCAGGGAGCAGTGCCTGTGAAGGAGCCTGCTGGCACCTGCAGAGCTCCATATGGAGGTGGGGGTCCACCCAGCAGAGAAAGGCTCGAGTTGGAGATGTTGGACAGTAAACCATTGGCAGCAGAGAGCATCTTCATTTGTGTCCTGTACAACATCGGGCATGTTATGGGATGCTTTGTCTCTCATTATACAACGAAATTATATATAGAAACCACATGGGCACAGTGGGGCTCCAAACAGGCTTCTTTACTAAATATAGAGAGCATAGGGGAGCAACTCATTTATGCATGGTGTTGCTCAGGGAGGCTTCTTAAAATGCAGAATGCAGCAACATAGAGAAGTGCTAACAGACCACTTAGGGAAATCTAACTCTGCCCATTACTCATTCCAACAGACTACATAGTTGTTAAAAAACAAATAAAAAGGACAGAAAATGTCAGAAAATAAAAATGGGAATTGCTTCTGACTAAATATAATCAAAAGAGATCGTCACAAAATGGGTAAGTGAAAATTGCTATAATCTGAAATCACATATATTTTCATTAATGCCAAACCACCAGCTTTAAATAGAACCTGATTTTCATTAATAATTCTGCTTTCCAGTTTTTTATGATTTTTTCAGCAGACCTTATGGATCATATGTAACAATAACAGGAGACTTGCCACAAAAGGTCCATTTTTAGATGAGATTCCAGGATTTTTCTTGGTTTTATGAGGGCTGGATCCACACTTCAGTGGGACCTTCCAAAATTCCAACCACTCATTAATTCAAGCCATCAACAAATTTGAATAAATGCTATTTATAGTTATTTATATATATTTTTATACATACATATAGCCATACACAGGCACACATATATGTATGCTTATGCATACATATATGTTTCTGTGACTATTTATGTGTATGTGTGTATGAGCATAAATATATATTTTTTTATATATATATATGAATATATGTGATTGCACCCTTGGAATAAAATTACACAAAAATCACTGTAATCCTCTGGCAGAGGTGAAGGTCTCTTTGAAGCCCCAGGATTGAAAGACAAAGTGTATGTTGAGCATTTAACTTTCTAAATATGTCACGATTCCCACTACCACAACCACAACCTCTGTTTCTAACTATATGGCAGATTTGAGACATTCAGAGACATGATACAATTTAACTAAGGGAACTCCTTTGAGTTATATTTTGGAGTCCTGATTAATTTCTTCCTAGAATTAAGGCCAATTTGAGACAACCTGGAGGCTGTTGACTTTAGGAAATAATAAGCCTCACTATCCCCTGAACAATAGATCCACTGATTTTTAGGCCAACATCTTTGGAAAGTTGAAAGTTATGGATAAAACCCAGGCAGTCTAAGGGAGATATATTTCCTTCATGCATCTGAATCAGTCATTCCAAAAGTGTTGAAGTCATTTAAATTTGTTCTAAATAAAGAAAACAGGTAAGGGTGAAAGCATGAAGAAATTCCAAATGCCTAAATTCAGGCTAAGAACAACTCCTCTTTTACAACTTCAGAGACCCCCCTACATCCACTCACTTTATAGAAAATCTAAGCACTAACACGGGGCAAAAAACAGCTGGAGACACTTAGTATTGATCTGTAAATTGGTTGACAAACTTGTATTGAGTTCTACAAATTTCAATGCGTGAGATCTGAATATTCCCTACACAGTACAAGCAGAAGTTCAAAATTCACGCATTTGAATTTTCTACATATCATAAAATCCCCACATAAGTTGTTTATGTTGATTTTTACTTTAGTTTCTGACATGTAATAGCATAAGATGACAATATGAAGTTTTTGGCAACTTAAATTAGATTTTGCCATTCTTTTGGGGGCTTTGGTTTTGTTTTGATTGTTTTTGGTTTTATTTTCATTATAGATGTATTAGGCAAACATTTAATTCAAGACTTTAATATACACATGCATTCAGGCTGAATTTACATTGCCTGAGGTAAAATAGACTTTCCTTACTGTCTATTTTTTATATACTTGAATTCAAGCTTACTTTATCTTTTACCACTCTTTTTGGGTTGGATTCATTTTACTGTGCCCATTTGTGGTCTCCCCCATAAAAGAGACATGGACATACTGGAGAGAGTCCAACAAACATCCTTAAGGGACTGGAGCATGTTTATATGGCCAAAGGCTGTGTCACTGGGTCTTTTCATCCTGTAAAAGAGAAGGATTGAAGGGGGTGACCTTATTAATATATGTATAAATACCTGAAAGAAGGGTGTAAAGAAGAGAGAGAGGTTCTTTTAAGCAGCATAAACTGAAAAAGAGAAGGTTCTTCCTGAACATCTAAAATACTTTTTCCCTGTTTGAATGCCCAGACTCTGGCATGGGTTGTGCAAAGAGGTTGTGTCTTCCTTCCTGGAGTATTCAAAAGCTGTGTGCATATGCTTGGTCAGGGGAAAGGGACTAGATGACCTCTACCATTCTTTGATTCTTTAATTCTCTGATTCTGTGTCTGAGGGCAGGCAGGCATAGTTTTTATATTTTTTTAAGTATATGGAAGAGAACATGAGACTCTTCTGGCTGTTAAAATGCTAAGTTGCAGCTCACAGCACTGTATACTTGATTTCCATTTTACACTAGATATCTTGATTTTTCAGATCCATAATGTAAACATAATGGACTGAAAAAGGTGCAAGCCCTCTATATGGTCCACACTCTTTTCTCTTAAAAAGCCAAAAAATTTTTCATTTGGATTCTAGACTAAATCTTCTTGATCAGCCTACTGTTTAGCTAACTACCCATGTTTCCTACACTTCCTATAAGAAGCTGGAAAGAGCATGAATAATTTTGCAGACATTCCTCATTTCTTGTGAGAATGCCCTGCCTGTGTGATTGTGGCTGGTTCATGAGAGTAGGCAGAAGACAGGCTGAGTAAGCACCTTCAGGGTAAGCAGCAGGAGCAAGGCAGACCTGGACTACTTTATCTGCCTCTGAGTCTGGTTACACTGGTACCCATAAACTGGAGTACAAGGAGCCATTCCCTGGCCTTGAGTCCAACTGGAATGATCTGGCCACATCCATTCCACGATCTTCCCAGAACAGAATGGGCACGTGGCAAATTCTGAACTCTGTTTGAGATCTACTTTGGAAAATGCTAACTGGGCCCAAGCCAAAATTGTTTTAACATCCAGGATATCAGTTTAACAGCTTAGCTGACCAAATTTCAGTACTCACAGCCAATCCCAAAATCCACCTTAAACTGCTGAAGTAAACATGCTCTTTATATATATAAAGATTTCAAAAATCCATGGCCACAGGAAACAGGCACTGTATTTCCTCCAGCCCACAGGGTGCACATTACCAGAGCTCCTATTGGAAATCTCAGTTAGGGAACTAAGAAAGGAGAAGATCCTGATTCCAAGTTTTATCTAAAATCAAATTATCCATGTCATATTGAGTATGTAGAGTTTCTATTGTATTTTGTACCTTGGATCAAGGGACTGGTGCCACATGTAAATATTTCTTTGCAAAGGGTGACCTCAGAAAAATGGGGTGCCCAACTTTCCCAACTAGCTAGATTTAGCTTCCTTGTTCTATTTTGACCATTGTTTGTGTGTATCTCAACAGCTTCTCTTTGGAGAAAATAAACACTGTTATTAGCTTTTGGAGCCTTGGTAACTATTCTGGTTATTTGGGTTAGGTAACTGTGATCTTGCCCTATACATTCATTCACTAATTATCCTTATTAATGGAGATACCGTAATGTTCTCCTAGCTATGTTTTAGATTTTAACATTTTCAAAGCAGAAATCTGACTTAGAATCCTGCTTTGTGTTCTATTAGTAAAAATCTGGAGAATTTCCAGTGATGGATTTCATAGCTCTTTCATGGAATATATTCTGAATAATGTGTACATTCCCTCAGGGCAGTGTGTTTGCAAGCATGATAGATCCTCCTACATCCAACCTAGCATCAACAGAATCAAACAGCCTCTGTAAAGCATTTGTATTTTGACAAATAGGCAAATTTCCATAAAATACTTTTTTCCTTGGAATTTTTATGACCAACTTACCCATCATCTTTTTCACTCACGCATGAAAAATGTCAAAAAGCTATATAAATATTTAGTATGATTTATGATGGTTTTCTGGGCTTGAGAAAGGCTATGAAACAGCTAAGAAGAGCAAAAGAAATCACAGCCCAGAGAGCATGTGGCAAGGCATCAATTGCTGTTCCTTATTAATCCCTAAAGTACATCCCAGTGAAACGAAATAAATTAGTTAAGCCTGTTCACCAGGCCTTACTGTTGTCCCTGAAAAGAACAGCTCCTGCTGCTTAAGAATCAACTGAAATGCAGATCGTCAAATTACTGAAACTGGAAAGATATGATTAACCTCTGCAGTTTTTCCGTGCTCTTCTATTTCTGTAGAGACCAATACTAATTCCATATAAATGGTATGAAAATCTGAAAGAAGGGCTACTCTTATAGAATTTCCATCTTATTTATACAACACAAAGGATTTGGAATTCTTTGAACAAGGTTCAGAAAAGCATCCAAATTTTCTGATGTTCCTCCCTAAATTACATGAGATGCTGGGGACGCATAAAAGGATTTAAAAGGGTAGGAAATGTACTATATCAATTTTTGAGTCCATAAGTGATTTTCTATTCTTGCCAACAGTACTCATGAGACTCAAGGGCACAAGCAGACAGCCAAAGAGCATTTTTTAATGGATTATGTATGTAGAAATTTCATCTAGTTCGGCTGTCTTTGCCTATGCTTTTTTTTTTTCCCATCACAAAAAAAATTACGCTGTAGCGATCACTTCTTAAGAAAAGAGAGAGAAAACGTTTAAGCAACAAGATATGAGTTTATTTTCAATAATCTCTCATATTCATTGTGCTATGCATCCAATAGATTTTAAAAGATTGGCAGACAGCCTACAAGTATAACACTAGTACTGTGAGGTTTTAGTGTTACTGGTAAAGTTTTATTTTCAGGAATTAAAAAAAAAATAGTGACACAAGGCATTTAAACAACAAGCTGGCATGGTATAAAGTAGATAGCACACTATAGAAAACAGTGAGTTGTTATTTACTTGCTCACTCAACAGTGCACAGATTAAATTTTTAAATTTGTATGGAGGAAACTAGTATTCCTTTATTTCTATTTTTTTTCAATTCAATTTCAAAGATTAGTTTAACAGTAACTTTCAGAAAAAAACTAACACTAGTTTGTTTCTTTAAAAAAAAACCAGTGTCTGCTGGTTTCAGAGAACCTTTCACATTTGTATAAAGGTTTTTTTGCAAAAACGTGTAAAAAGTTAATGACAAATGTTTCAATTTTTAACTCTTTTAAAAAATTTACAAAATAAAAGAAGCTTCAAATTCAGTATATTTTCAGTAAGACTAAATGTATTTTAAATGTTTGAAATGAAAGATGACTCACAGTGAAACACCGTTTTTAGTCCATACAGTAAAAGAACAAATATGTTAATCCCATAGAGTTTTGCTGTTACAGACAAGGCAGATATCTGTTCAATTTCCCTGATTAGCCTAACTATGTTGAAGTCATACTGGTTTGGTGGGGATATGATATAGGAGAGAGTGACACAGCTAAACCACTTGAGAGAATCGTGAGTCTCCCAGCTCTCAGGTATATTCTAGATGAGTCAGCTGTGAAAAGCATTCAGTGGCAATCTGGATGCTTTCACAGAATGTCCAGGTTGGAAGAGACCTTCAAGATCATTAAGTCCAACCCACACCCTAACACCTCAACTAGATCATGCCACCGAGTGCCACATCCAGTCTTTTTTTAAACACATTCAGGAATGGTGACTCCAACACCTCCCCAGGCAGACCATTCGGACATTTTATCACCCTTTCTGTAAAAAACTTCTTCCTAATATCTAACTTATATTTCCCTTGAGGCAGCTTGAGACTGTGTCCTCTGGTTCTGTCAGTTGCTGCCTGCAGAAAGAGACCAAACCCCACCTGACCACAACCACCTTTCAGGAAGTTGTAGACAGTGACAAAGTCGCCTCTGAGTCTCCTTTTCTCCAGGCTAAACAACCCCAACTCCCTCAGTCGCTCCTCGCAGGGCTTGTGCTCCATGACATATTTTGACCAGCTACTATCACGAAAAAATTTAAACTCTTTTTATGGCCATTTTCTATTCAAAATAGACCTCATCCAGTCTTTAACATTAACACTAGTTGCTGTCTACCTGCTCAGCTCCCTGAGCTGGAAGAGAGGATGGAGAGCAGAATGAAGCTCCCATCCTCCAAGGAGAAATTGTCAGTGACCTGGTACAGAATTTAGACACACACAGGTCTATGAGGCCAGATGAGACCCAGTCAAGGGTACTGAGGGAGCTGAGAGAAGGGCTCATTGGTCTGTTTTCCAACATTTACCAGCAGTCCTGGCTAACCAGGAGAGCCCACTTGATTAGAAGTTAGGAAATGGCTGTGTTATTTTAAAATGGGTAACCTATGGCATTGTCTTATCTATATTCTTCAGGTGAATTTCATGGAGCATGTTGTCCAGAGAAGAACACTACTTTAAAAAAGTGCAGTAAAATCTCTTCTTTAATACTGGTGATGTTCATAATGCAATGTTCTGAAAAGAAAGATTGTACGATACAAACCAGAAGGTTGGAGAGAGCAGCAGTGGGGAAATATCTGCTGATGGAGGTGGGCACAGACCTAAGATCAGATCAAATTTTTGCCAGTCATATGTAGACAGAGGAGCTCATGGGCCTGCTTTAATGCTCTTTCATAGCAAGAACCTGTTTATCCAGGACAAGACGTAAAACTAAAACATTAATGGGCAGGTGATGAAATATGTGGTCATGTTTGTAAGCAGAAACACAACACTGACACAGTTAAGTGCTGTTAACTACTGGAATTAATGGGCATTGTTGCCTGGCATAGCTGTCTAGTTTCACACAAGCTACTGAATTCATAACAAATTATAGTTTCTGTCAAAGTGGTTCTTTATTTGATTTAAAATTATGGCCATGAGGTAAGAGTCCTTGGTCTTAATACTAGTCCTCTGAGTTAGAATCCTGCAAAATTCCAATTCAAAGGGTCATTTTAAGTTTATTTATTTTTAAACCCATTATATTTAATTTAAATAGCTCAAGAAATGCTGGACCTAAGGAAAAACAGATCCTGCCATTTTATGGCATTTTCCTTTTTTTTTTTTTTTAGGGAAGCTGAGAGAAGCTGTGCATGCTCTGCCTTTCAAAGGGCAGTCCTGTACTGCACTGAGTAACTGCAGTGAACCCCACCTGCAGAATCCAATAAGTCACTGCATGGGATGGGAACTGCACCTCCTGCTTCATCTGTAATCTTCAGTGGGCTGTTTCTTGGGTCATGACACCAAGCCTCTTCTTCTTCTCCTCAGTTTAAACACCTGAATAACCATGTTGGGGAGGTGCTGCTCCCCATGTTAGGGGAGGGCTACTCTCTGTAGCCGCATATGTATGACTTTTTTCAAAGAGAAGAAGGAAAAGGTGAAGCTGTCCCATCCAGAGAAAGGCAAATTGGTATAAATTTTGAAAGCAAGATTTGAGTCTCTCTTTATGGACTGCAGGAAAACAGATCTTTTTTATTACCATTGAGTCACACAGTAGTTTACTGATTTTCTCTTATATCTGAGCTCCTAATATTCATGCAATAGATAGGGACTGGAAGAGATTTAAAAGAAAACATATGACTTCTGAATCTTTGGTTCTACTTTTAGTCATTACCATGACCAAAATATATGCTAAATGCATAAATAATCTTGGGATCTCAGTTGCTGTCTTTCTGGTACAACAGCACACAACTTCAAATGCAGCAGTAAGCAGGTTTATATTTTACAAACACTATTAGGTGCTGGATAGAAACCTCTGTAGGTCAAGTTCTCTTCAGGCTGTGGAGAAATTGTTCACAGGTTTTAATATCTCACAGGTATTAAAATGCTGCTAGGCTGACCACTTTTCAAAAGCTTGTGAACATCACCTTCTTCTCCAGAAAGCTGTTTTAAAAACTAGGAGAAAAGATTCCAGCTGTGAGAGGCCTGGTCCTACTACAACACAAGAACTCAGTTTCAGTCATGTTTATGAGATTAAGTCCCTTAGGGAAATTTGGCACCATGCAGCTGAATTCCTGGATCCCATTAAGGCCTGGGTAGGTTTGAGCATGCACACAATGCAGAACTGCAGGTGCCTAGAAAGCATCCACATCCAAATGTGGTGCTACTGATGAATTTGGATGTTTTCAGAGTTACTCAGATGCTGGGCTGGGACTGAAATGGGAGGAGAAAAGAGAATGATCTGAAGTTTACATCTTAGATATCTAAAGAATACACCAAATTCTATTTCAGATTATTGTATTTCTCCCTTTTTTTTTCTCCTCGTCAGGCCATTAAGACTTTTAAATACAAATATAGAGTAGAAAAGATGGCCTAAATTCTACTTACATGGATGGAAAATGTGTTTTGATTTATGGTGACGTAAATAATAGAAGTTAGTTGAATAGTATTGAAACAGAGTTATTCCACCCTACACTTTTCCAAGAAATAAATTCACACACTCACACCTCCCAGAGGTTTTGGAAATAAGTTAAGTAGATACCAAGTCTGGGGGATAAAATTCTTTGTTTGAGAAAGCAAATGAATCAATGAACATCAGAGAATAATGAGAACCAGACTTCCCTAAGTTAATTTCTGGGTATATCATAGCTTTGGCTAAAGTGTGGTATAAAATATTCATGAAGTAAAAAATTCTATCACCCATGGAAAAATACATTTTGTGAAAAAAAAGAAAAGCAAAAATTCTATACTGTGCATGGGGCCAATGTTTTCTGTTACAAAGTTGTCAATCTGGAATATTTCATTTACTTTTATATATATGCATTCATATATCTACACCTACATATATATATATATATATATGCACATAGTCATGAACAACTGCCACTACTGCAATACCTTACTGTTTCCCAGAATCCAGTAAATCAATATGTTGCAATTATAGCAAGTATTTACTTTGCTATCTATCTGCCCAGAATTGCAAATTAAGCTGAAATCTATGGGAAATCTTTTTACCACCAGTGAATTAGTCCTGTTTTTATGTAGTAATCGAGGTACAGCCTGAGAGTTGTGTAGAGACTCGGAGGGATGTTAACTGAACATGCTCTGATTGCTTCCTTGCATTGTAATGTAGACTAGACCTACAATAAATGAGCCTGCTGCCCATAGTCCTTGGAGCTAGATACATCGTGAAAGCAAGAAGAGCTGGACACCTAATTCACACTCTTTGCCAATCTTCAGAAGAATGGGAAACGAGTATGATTTTTCAGGTCCTTAAAATGCTAGTGGTGGAAGTCTGGCTGCAGGCAGCTGAGGGTATGTCCACATCAATCCCTGCAGGCAGACCCAGGCTAATTGCCTGTGTGCTGATGTGGTTGCAGGTTGGATTACTCAGGACAGCTTCAGCACGCTCTTGTGCCTCTGCTGCTCTGCCTGAATCATCTCCTCGCCCTGCAGCACAGACAGAGGACACATTTGCCCCTGTGCAATATAACAGTGCAATATGCAATTAATTTAATTATGGACTAAAAGCATATGCCATATGCTCTTCTGAATACTGCTCCTCCTTTGTATTTCTTTAGTAATGTCATTATTGTCAGACCAGTACCTTGGAATATTAGTGTTGTTCCAGCTTATAGTCCTGCTGTAAATAAAAACTCGTTTCCTCTGCTTGTACCAAAGGCAGGTCCTACCCTCACTGTCATATTCTGTCCTGCTTAGGTTCCGAGCCTGCTCTCACAAACTGGAAAACACAAAGCCTATGTTAAACTTCCTATCCACAGAACACACAATCTCCATAAAAAAAGACATGACAAGTTACAACACAGGAAACTGAGACACGCAGAGTGAGAAGTGGCTCATCCTAAATCACAGAACTAAGAGAAGAAATTCTTCTGGAGGCAAATGCTTTATCCTGTGGGTGCTTCTGCCTCTTCAGTATTTGTATATACTCTGCAATTAATGAATCATTCAATGGCTGTAAAGGTGGGGAAAAAAGATTTTACATAACTCACCATGGAGCTTATAACTTAAGCAAATAGCTTAAACTTTCAGCACAACACTCATAAATAATTAATGATTGCCCTCCCAAAGACAGTATTTTGCAGCAATTTTGAGCAAGATTGTTAGATAGAGTGAGAGAAAAAATGTATTAAGTCATAGTCTGACCTAGAGCTACATATAACTGGGTAATATTCAATTATGTTTAATGTCATTTTTTGTTTGTTTTAGTTATATTTCATTGGGGGGAAGATGTTTTCTAATGCATTCCAGAATTCTTGCAGTGTTAAAGTTCATTTTATAGATCTCAGAACAAAACTGTCAATATATAACCACCTGAGACTCCTTCTGAACCTCCTTGGAGATCTCACTGTCAGATGCCACCAACATGAAGCAGTAAACGGTCTTACAGAGTCTCAGATTATTAGGTACATTTCCCAAGTCTGTCTGTGATGCTAAAATCTAATTTACCCACACATCTTCAGGCTGGGAAGTGACTTGCTTAATGAATAATCAAACTGAAACCAGTGTGATTCCACATGAACAAGAAAAAGAGTCAAATCATCAGGTTCATTTCCTGGACTGGAAAATGCACCTAGTACTCCAGGGAGAATATCCTGACTTGAAAGACAAAAAGTTCTGAGAAGTTTGGTAATTTGTAAATATTTTCATTTTCATTACAAACATGATGAAGGAAGCAGATCACTTTGCTCTATTGATTCCTAAGAATCAGCTTCTTATACAGATGCATATTTTAAAGCTCAAATGGCATTCTGAGGTGGAAAGTATTCTTTATGTATAAGATATACTGTCAAACAAGCTCCAAACCACAAATGTCAGATCTTGAACCAGATAGGCATCTTTAATTCCCCAAAGGATTTGTTAGTGTGGAGGGGGATTGGACAGTACTGGGTCAGGAGTTCTGTCTTGGCTCAGCATGCAAATAAATTTAAGCCGTAAAGTTTGGATCCAAATTTCCCCTGAAGTTAATTGGGGTTTGGATCAAATGTTCCATCTCTAATTATGACTCATATTAATAACATTGAGGAGTGTGATTTTTTTCCAAAGTGCTCAGAGTTGCTCTCATTATGATCCCATTGAATGTTAAGCTAAGATTCTTATTTTTAACAGAGGGAAAAAGTCTGCATTAAGCACTTATGAAAATCTCTTCTTCCTGCCTTGCCTCCTTGTTTCCCTGCACCATTTCTCCCCCTGCCCAAGCCAACGTGTTTAGCTCATTCTCTGTAAAAGATTCAAAGCAGTGAAATACCATCTGTTAAAGATTCCAGTTCTGTGGTTTTGATAAAAGGGAAAGCTGAGATGTGGAAGTTTCAATGATGGCAAGGAGGCAATATTTGCATCAATACTTTTGGAATACAAATCCACTTAATGTGGATGAGTCCTATTTATATAATACTAGGTTAGATCAGATACCTTGAAGTATGCAAAATTCTCTCCCATCAAGCTCTTGACATTTCAATGGGTTCAGTTAAAATATTTTCCTTCAAATTTTCTTAGAGTTCAAAACTGAGCGGAGGAGTTGCTTAAAGGGATTTTAAACTAGAAAAGGACCTGGAGAAAAATATTTTTTGTTGTTGTTGTGAACTGGAATGATTAGGCAAAGTTTTTGCATTCTCCAGCTTTTCAGCAGAAAATTTGACGTAGAGGGGTCATGTACTTTTTCTCATTTCCGTTATGTTTTGAGAAGATTATTTTGATTTTTCTGTGGGAAATATCCAATATTTCCAATCACCTCAAGTTACAAGTGCTGCTAGGAATCTTTATAGACTCCAAACCCATTAGAAATTCTTCAGTTACTTTTTAGATCTAGTTGAGTGTGTCAGTATCTGCACACCATCAAAAAAAAAAAAATCAGGATAATTTAAGCTGGTGGTTTTTGTATACACTGGCGGGGGGGGGGGGATTCAGCGGATCAGGGAAGACAGGATATAAAAAGCACCACACACTCACAGCATGTTCATGCAGAACCAGCATCATTTATTCTCATCAGCTCTCTTTCATAGGCAGTTCAAATCTCCTGGTTCAGATCATCCGTAGGCTGGTTTATGATGCCAGCCAGCTTCTCTGACCAATGGGAGTTCTGCATCCTTGGTAAGACATGGTTGGCTGGGAGCCTTGTGTGGATTTGAACCAACCTATCCCAACAGGTGGTTATGACTTTGAAAATAGATAATGCTGCTCAAGGCCTCATCTAAGTGCCACGGTCACACTGGCAGTGAATTCAAAGGCAAGTACCTATTTCCTCCAGCTGTTCACAGCAGAACCCAGCCAATGAGATCAAGCTCTTGCAGGGTGGTGGTGGAGGGAAGGAACCAGCAGAAGATGTCAGAAACTGGAGTTTCTACAGTCTCCCTATGCTGTTTCTCTGTGGTACAGCATGCATTTGTTACTATACGTGTATTCATTTATCTGTCTGTGTACGTGCACATGTGCAGCCATGCAGGGGTAGTTGATAAAAGTAGAAGCATAAGAAATGGTGTCTGTACCCTCCATCTCTACTCATCCAAACACTTTTCTAGCAAACTCATCAGCAGTGCCATGCAGGAGGTATGCAAGTACTTTAATTCAAACCATTTATGCTCTTTATTCACTGGCTTGTTAAGGGGAAAGCTGTACATGAGACCAGGTGAGCTGTTCAAGCCAAAATTTATGATGACATTTAAAATCAGCAAAGCTTGCTGTAGCCCTAAAGCCTGAAGCATATATACACACTTCATATAATATGATTCCAGGCACCCACCAAATTGGAGGTTAAAAGTATTGTATACATTGCTACCAGTTACCACATCAACGTTTCAGATATGTGCGTGTGATTTAAGTGCAGGTGACTTGCAGCTTGGTGATGCCATAACTTAAAAAGCAATTGGGCTCTGTGCTGGCTAGAACAACAATGCAGGCATTATAACAATCTCACTTGAGCAGCCATTAAGACATCTCCAGCACATTGTTGTACTACTAAAACATAATTCCCAGTGGACAATAATCCTAGACCCCTTGACTGTGAATCATGAGCAGTAAATGGCTGATGGGCAGGTTAACAATGGGCTCTGTGGGCAGTCTGACATTGTACAGGTGTGCATCATCCCAGTAAAGTAATTAACAGCTACTTAAAAGAATGTACATTTAAGCTCAAAAAACCTGTTAAGAGGCTTCCTAAGTGGACTGCTATTTTTTTTGTAAACCCCACTTTATATTTTATGACCAGGTAAAAGGACTGCAGAGCACAAATCCAATCTCAAAGTAGATCTGCAATCAATAGCTCTCCTATCAGAGCTAGGCTGCTCCATCAACAGTACTGTTTTATAACTTTGTGACATGTTCCTGACTCAGGATTTAAAGCAATTCAATAATGCAGTCTGGCCCCTATAAAGAAAGTAAGAGAGAAAAAACCCAGTAATTTAAGATTTTACCTAGGGAAAGGCTGAAAAAA
Organism: Chaetops frenatus; assembly: GCA_013400775.1. NCBI lineage: Eukaryota > Metazoa > Chordata > Aves > Passeriformes > Picathartidae > Chaetops > Chaetops frenatus. The sequence continues at coordinate 510,579 of VZTR01027756.1, read as the reverse complement.
ATATTAAGAAATGCAAGGACAGATTATTAGGACAGATAATGTGGCTATGTAAAGGAATATGTATTTATACATGTGTGTGTATATACTCACACACATTCACAAGCCATGAACTCCACCCAATACATATCTGCACACTGTTTTTGGATAGCATTGGACTCATTTGGGCAGGGAACAAAGGCCCAATATGGAAGGAGAGGCAGTGAACTTGGGTTGCAGCAGGGACTGCAATTTTATGTACTGAACTAATGAGTAGTAATGGGAGCAGCTCGAGTTCCCTCAGCATTTATTCTTCTATTTCTTCTCTCTCTGCTCTAGTAAATCCAAGTCTGGCATATATAGCAGATAAAGAGTTTTAAATGTACAATTTTATCCAAGGCTCTTTATAGAAGTAACAGGATCATCTGGTTAATAAGTGCTTGATTCAGTCCTCTGCCTGCTAAACTCTGGCTTAACCTTCTAATCATTACAGGATCATCTCCAGGGCTTGGTACCCTGCCTGCCTGCCTGGGTTGGCCAGGCCAAGTTTACCAGCATTATTCTTAATGGCAGATTTGGACCTGGTGGGAAAGTTTGAGTATCAAACTGATAGCAAACCAAGAAACAAGTCTATTTATTGAAAACATATTTCTCCACAAAAATGATATTTGCATTACCATTGTGAAATACCTAGAAATAAAACCAGCCACAGTAAAGTTATCACCCTCTGTCTGGTCACAGGTCTTTCAAATTTTGAGAATAAAGGTAGGGTTGGTTTTACCTGACAGAGTGCAGATCCCTGGGGTTTGGAGAACCTGTAGTTCCTGTGTCTGTGCTGGTAAATGTGATGGGGAGGTCCTGCCTTACCCCTGTACTGAGGCCAATTTCTTTTGATTCAATACAGTGACAGTGCACTGATGTGCCTGCAAAGGCATAGGTCTGCCTACCTAAAGGCATGGATTAGCCTTGCTCTTGCACTCTTCGCATGTATTAGGAGTTTTTCACAGTCTCTGCCATGAAATTTCGTACAATTCCCTTCTGTAAAGCAAGCCTACCCTGGTTCTCTTGCATCTTGTGCCCAAGAGGGACACTTGGACTCTTTCCCATCCAGGATGCAGCAACAGCTTTGCTCTGGAGCTTCTGCATTGCCACAACGACACAATGCTCCTGCTTTCATTTTGACATGGTAAAAATACTCCCATAGAAAGTGCTTCAAACACTCTGGACTACTTCTTTTGCTGCTGTGGGAGTCAAACCCTAAGGAAATCTGGCTCATTTGTTTGGACATTTTTGCATTAATACATTTACTTCAAAACAGTATTAGCATGAGCATATGTTTGTTTTATAAAATCTTAATATCATCCAAAAGAAAATGCTTTGGAACCATTACACAGATACATGTCACTAGTGTACTTTCCAAGCTCATGCTAATCCTATGCATTCTATACTAGATGTTATTTTTGCCATCCATCTTAGTACTATCTCATTTTTCCCTTATTGAGATTTTGATTTCATTTAATCTCCTGTAATTCAGAAAATTTTCAACCGAAGCCAGAGTAGTTCCTTTGTGTAAAACAAATGCAGATAAAAAACTCTAAACACTGGTTCATCCTTTTTAGGTTTGAAAAGCATTATTTGAAACCATTAAAATGTATTGCTATTTTTATTCAAAGTAGATATGGTAACTGGAGTGGAGTGGGTTTTATTTCACCTACCTAAATTTTCCTGGAAGTTATATATCTAAAGTAAACCACCCACTGGATTTACTGCAGAGTCAAAAGGAAGCTACAGGCTCTGACAGCTTTCCCTCAGATGGATCTGTACACCATCCTCTATAAGTGCCTAATTGTCCAAAATAGAAGCTTAATAGTAGATTAAAATTAGTTGGTACTAATCATCTGTGTTGCACATCTAAATCACCACACCTAAATTATGTGATATGAATTTCACCTCTCATGTAAAGAGCTTCACAGAGGTGATTGACATGAAGCTGCTCTTTAGCAGATAAGCATATGACAAAAAAGAGTATTTTTTCCTTCTTTTTTAATTCATATATGCAAATAAAATTGTACTGATGGCTAATCTCACGAAACACACTGAAATGTGGTATATGTTGTACTATGTCACTGAAAAATAGTTTTAATATCCCTTGTGGTTTTTTTCCATTATAAGAACAAGATAAGCAGGGAATAAAAAAATTTCCAAATATTCAGCATACTTAACTAGTCTGAATTGAGCCTCAGATTTTGATGAGCACAGCCCTTAGAGCCTTAAATTTTTGCTAATAAGGCAATTGATATAATTTGCAATGTTCTTTGGACATAAAAAGAAAAATAAAATAAAGACTAAGCAGGATACTAGTTACCACTAGCATGTTCAGAAGCAGAAAGGCTCAAAAAAGATGAAATCTGATCAAAATAAATAAACACTTGCTAGATTTCAGGTTATCACTTTCAGACAAAAATGTCTCTAATGTTAATAAGGGATGTAGGCCAAAGGCTTTAGAAGTTGCTATTCCTAAAAAAACCCCATGATTTATTTGATTTTTTTCCAACTTGAATGTCATGAACCAGACATACATAATTATATTATTTGTCTTATGCAAGCGAACAAGAATAAATTAAAACTGGACATGTTGCAACAGGGCTGTTGACATTATATACAAAGTCTGCTTATTGTCATAAGATACTCTTAACCTTTAAGCCAAAATCTTTCAAAACTATTAGTGTTAAATCTAGCAGCTGTTGTCAAATTTTTCCCTTTCGTTGCTTTATGCATTGTGCTTTATTTGAAATGTTTGTTATATTTGTGTATATAACTTTCTGCAAGCTGTCCCTTGAAAGCTCAAGGGATTAAATAAGTAGGTTGAGCTGGTTCAAAGGAACAAAAGTTAACAAATTAAAAGAAAACTTTCTAAAATGAATGTGTAAACCATTAAAATATTTAACTGTATTTGCATTGGATAGTTTCCTCTATATAAAACAATATGGATTGTTTAAATAAATGGGGTTAAGGGAAACTTATTTCTACCGTAAAGTTTATTAAAGCTTTAGGAATGATGACCTCCATCCTTCAAACACTTACGTGTTTAACTTGAGGCATGGAATAATCTCATCCTGGCAGTACTAGACAGGCCTCACTGCTTCATCTTCCAGCAAGACAAAGACACAGAGGGCATCCAAAGACTGCAGAAGGAGGTAATGAGCTCCCCTGTGCTGTTGTCTCGCCCTTGCCTCAATGTGTAAGCCACAGTCTAGAAACTGTTTCCTGGCTATCTGGGAACAGTGAGTGAGTCTCTGTAGATGTTATTACAAGAACAGGCTCAAGTAGCAAAGACCTCAGGGTTCACATAAGAAGTAGAAGAACAAGCTGGAAGCTTTTGGACTATTTCACTGTGTGATTTTTAGAGTCAGTCTGCAGGGAGATGAGGACGTTTGCCACGTGTCTTGCAGCATGGAGTGTGTGCTATGCTGCCTTACAGCGTGCTGTGAGGAAGACCTGGGAGATCCTTTATCTGACACAGACCAAAGAACATGGACCACAAATTTTCTACCGCTGGTGGCTGTGATTGGAGAACAAGGCCTGATTATGGGCTGAGGCACAGTGATGATCTGATGCCTTTCCCTGGACTCAGGTTCTCTCTCTGTCATTCAGTGCTGTGGTGCATTGGCCACACAGTGATGGCTCAGACAGAGTGCTTGTCTGTCTGAGGAGTGGACAGGTCACGTGGAGTAAACTGATTTCTGACTGAACTTCACACAGACCCTCCTATGACCAGAGTGAGGGACAACTTATGGTAAGATGAAGCAGAAAGCAAGGAGCTGTGAGAAGAATTCAAGGAGATAAAAACCACAAAGTATTCAGAAGGTAACATAAAATAAGGGAGTCCCTTGAGTGAATAGAATAGTGTGCAGGAAAAAAAGACCTTTCTGTTTGGAAAGCTCACTAAAAGAATCCCAGAAAGGGGAAGAAAAAAATTACTTTAAATCAAATCCCATTTTCTCATTGAGTAGAGTGCTACACTTTATTTGCAAAAAGGCAGGGCTGCATCTATCTCAATATGTTTTAAGAATTAAAAGATGTTCCAAGGTGGCAAACCTTGCTTTGCCAAATTCCAGTTTCAGGTTCAAAAGGGCAGAACTTTCCAAGAATTTCACAGAGTTACTCAGTAAAACCAGAGAGATCTAGGCACCTATTTTTTTTCCACGTCACTTTGATATTTCCAGCCAAACTGAGTAACACTCTCCCTGAACTTTGTTTCTTTATAGGTAGAATTATAACTTGAGGTCCAAATTGCCTTTCAAATCTAGATTAGATGTTGAAGTGCATATATCAGAACAGTCCTTATTATTGTATGTGCAGGTTTTAAAAATACATTTCCAGGGTTAAGTCAAAGCCTTTTCTTCCAGGGGAAAAAGAAAGAAAAGATGAGAAAAAGTGTGTATGAAAGGTTGTGCTTTCCTGTTCAAGTCTTACAAATATTGTCACTAGATCTAATCAGCCTAACATGCTGAGTACATGACATTTAATATAGGATTGTTTTACAACTCTTTTTCTTCACTATTATTGTACTATCTAACCTATTATTTCTCATATAACTGTTAAAGAATTAAGACCTCTTGCCTGGCATCCACAGCCAAAAACAAAGGAGATGTTGACTTTAGTCATTAGTCAGTCAGGTTTTTCAGTTTTTCTTGCAGTCTTAACCACTGACATATAATTACCAGGAAAGCCAAGCAGATTATTGCTCAGTATATACAGAAACCTGTATTCAGATAAAAAAGTGCATGATAGGCATAAAAACACTATAGGTCTCAAAAATCTACATTGCCAGTAAAATGCTGAAACTGAAAGTTTAGCGTCATTTCAGTTCTATTTAGCTATAATTATTGGGAAATTGTATGGGGAAAAAAGAGTAATAATATCTGCTACATGTTACAGGTTGGCAGTAAGCACACAGGATGGACTCCTTTGGGTCTATGAAAGCCAAGCATAAAGACCAAAAAATTTAATTTACCTGTAATCAAAGGTGAAAATTATACACATCTATAAGATGTTTTACTTAAAATGTTCTCCTCAGCTCTTTCTCTGTCCTATTCATCAGGACAGAGAGACAAAATGCTTAATTTTATTTGCCTTCTATGAATTTTACCCTCATATTTCTTCTAACAGAACAAGTCTGTGCACCAGAGCCAATGGAGCAGAACTAGTGCAGCTCACCAGAGATGATAAAAGTGATACAGATGGTACAGTTTGCCACTGGGTCCTGCCTCTCAGTAAATTACTACTGCATACATTTTAGTGGTGCAGTGACACCACCTGTGACAATAAGTCTGGTTGTGTTTTTCTATCCACCACCACACTCAAGCAAAAACCCGTTGTCGCACAGAGAAGATGGCAGGAGAAGCTGCCATCACCAATAAGCAAGAGAAAGAGATAATCAAAAAGGGTGCTGAAAGTGATATAAAGAACAGAAGAAGAGAAAAATATGAGAAAATAGGCTCTTTAAATTTTTTGTGTTTTTTCCTGGGAATTTGATTAAATACCAATGTGAAATAGGCAGTAAGGATCATACAGAAAGGGCTGGGAGGGTTGGTTTTGGAAGCCAAGTGAGACCAGAACAGAATCTGCCTGGGGTGCTCCATCAGCACAGAGGTGAGAATACTCACTACCCAAAATGGGCAGAGCACCCTAGCAGTGCTCAGAGCCCTGCACAGTGCTCACTTTTGCTGTTCAAGCTGCCTGGAGAATGTCACCTTCTGCTTCAGGCACACATTGCCTCTCCTGACTGCCTCTACTGCCAGTGACCCACCATTGTAACAGTCCCTGGACACCACAAAAAAACGGTGTCTGCAGCTCAGAAACCATCTCTCTGGAAAAAAGAATTGAAATTTATCCTAAAAATTCCTCAATAATTGACCCATCATCTGGGCTGGGCTCTGGAGAGGTCCTTGGCCCATGAATAGTCTCCCTTCTGCACTAGAGGAAACTAGTGGCTTGTATTTTATTGTAATGATTTCTGATGTTCTTTTTTTTTTTCTTTTTGGATGGCCCTCTCTTTAGAGAATGTGACATACTCTGACCACTTCTTCCTCTGGAAGAGGCTGGGGAGGAGGAGGTGGGGGAGCCCAACAGTAGAATTTTGAAACATTTATTTGTTCAGATAATTGACTGAAGTTTTAATAGAATAACCCAGTGGAAAACTCGCTGTTCTTTCTTATAACACAGGCTGCAAGTTCAAATTTGTAAAGCTCTAAAGAGACCTCAGTCTGATGGAAGATATATTATTTAACAAGCTCCCTGGTTAAAATAAGAAGCTTTTTAATAGCAATGAGCACTATCACTTTATATTAATTAAAGTTCAAGCTCAGCTGTCTGGACACAGGCAAGATGCCTTCTCCCTGGTGTTCATGAGGCAAATTGGGATGAAGAAAATGCAGATCTGAGTAGGAGATATAAGGCAATTGTTTATGTGGGTCAAAAAACAAAATAAGATATATTACAGAAAACATATGGTTACTATTTAATTTATGCTTTATCATTTTTCATTCTGACATTAACATTGTTATGAGTGGGGTGAGAGCACTGTACATTGTACAATGTAATATAAAATGAGGGCTACCACTCTTTGCCAGAGGAAATGTGATTCAGAAACAATTTGGGGGCAACTGCAAGGTGATGTGGCACAGAGAACCAGAAGCTACTGAAATTTTAAACATCATTTCTGGACAATATAAGACTTGCTCTAAAATGACTTGTAAAAACATGAAAACGTTACTCTCCTGACCCCAGAGAATTAGCAATCTTTAAATATCTGTTCAAACAATGCCTCTTAAAGGGCACCACACTTTTTCATTGCCAGCTACCATTATTTTTAACAGTTTGTTAAGCATACTGCAACGAAGAAAGATTAATGGCCAAGATATAATCCAAAAATGCAAAGGCCCACTCTGAGATCTGTTACATGCAGGACATTAGTGGGGAGGCATAAACGGGGTATTTAAATAGAAAACTCAGCCTCAAAACATTAAAAAAGCCCAAAATCTGTGATTGAAATGGAAATTTAATGTTTGGGGAATACAGAGTAAAATATATGAAGAATTAGAAAGATAAAGCATAAACAATACTTCATTAAAGAAAATGAAAAAGTATTAATGATAAAATACTTGATAAAATAAAATACTTTAAGAAGTGAAGAAATAGAACTATTATACAAGTATTAATAAGAAGATGAAGAGATGACAAATATATATTCAGAAAAATATATTTACAAGTATATTACTTTATTTAATCAACAAAGGAATCAAAAACAGCTGTAAGTCATGTCTTCATTTTATTTTCTAGAAACATACCTAATTAAAAAGTTTGGCAGAAAAGTATTTTAAGTAACGGAACTAATCTCACATAGTTGTTGCCATCTAAAATTTCATTGCCTATTTCAAGATTTCTGAAATTCTTTTCTGAAAATAAGGGATGATAGGGATTTCAGCAGAAAAGAAATTAATCTATTTTTGAAGAATGAAAAGTATCTTGGAGGATGAATACCTGAAAAAGTCCTGCAAAAAAAAAAAACAACTCTGTAGGCATTTCAGAATACAAATACACTTTTTTGAAGTTTATTTTTCATCTCTGAGGCCTGAAACATATTTTCATTATGAATTCTTACAAAATAAGAAGATTTGAAGAACTGGAACTTCAAGGAATAGAAAACGAACAGTGTTTGGGTGCATGTTAAGGTCCTGAAAGTATTAAAGTGTAAATAAGGGTCCTGATCATATTTCAGTAAACAAAAAAATCCTTGCTTGAGACTGTTGACAGCTTTGGTTTTTCTTAATACAAACACTAATTTTAAAATGTAAAAAATATTCTGTTTTTTCATTTATGATATGAAAAGTATTAGAAATTATCAGAATATATTTTAAATCAATTTAATGACAAATTATATTTGTGCATAATATAATGTATA
>VZTR01027756.1:470649-491937 GCA_013400775.1 Chaetops frenatus | reverse complement strand
TGCTGCTGTTACTGCTGTTACTGCTGTTACTATTACTTGATTTTCTTATTTAAGTTTCAAGGCTGGCTAAGTAAATTTTAGTCTATGCTGCTATAAAAGGCTTTACTGCTCTTTTTTACCTTTTCCCCAATTATGTGGTCATGTCCTCTTCCTTNAAAAAAAAAAAAAAATTTGAGAAGGAAACTGACTTACTATTCAAACCTTCAAACCTAATACAGGCTTCTGCAGAGAAGAAAGGAATCTGTTCTCTGTGCCAGAAGAGGATAGAACAAAAAAAATATTGGGCTTACATTGCTGCAAAGGTGATTAAAGTTTTAAAGTTGAACACTAGGAAAATCATTCCAGCAGTACAGATAGTGAAGGACTGGAACACATTGCTTAAGGAGAGTGTGGAATTACCATCATTACAAGTCTTTAAAACAGCTGTTTTTCCAACAGCTGTCCACAATGTCCTTAGCAGAGCCAGTTCTGCCTTGGGGCAATGCAAAGTACCACATGACCTCTCAAAATCCTGTTTCAGTTCCATTTTCTGTGACTGCATGATTGGCTTCAACAAGCTGTTAATCCATGCCCTGTCACATTACATGATAAGTAGAAGTTAAGGAAAGAGCCACCATCCAAAAGAAATATTAGCTTGTTTTCTATGCAACCTAAGCCTGATTATCCCGATTTCATCACAGAGGGCCTGAGTGGGAGAAGAGAGACTGAGTCATAAGATGCAGGAATGAGTTGTGCCTGTGACAGAAACAGTTCTCTCTCTGAGAACTACAGATTCTTGAGCTTCATTTTCCTTCTTCCTAATGAGTATAATTCTTTCATGGAACTAATGACTGTAATTCTCCAGATGGAAAATTTTGCAGAATTATGACATTACTATTCTCTCTTATTGACAGACTTCTGTCACAAAGTAGTCAGCAAAGATGGTATCTAAACCCAAATACTTCAGTTAGGCATATTCTGTCTTCCTCTAGAGACTTTCTAAAATACTTATCAAAGAACTGTTTCCACTGGCAAGTTAGGGAACTTGCTATTTCAGGAGCAGTTTTTCCCTAATCTTCAATAGCAGTAGTAAATTAAACATGCCAGGCACTGCTCCCTGGCCTCCAAGTCAAAAGTCAAGGCCAGGTTTTCTCCACACTATTAAATTACTTGACCCTACAAAACACCTTTTGGAAGAGTTCTTGCTAAATCTTGAGTTGTAGTAGAAATTGTTCTGAAATGTGTTGATTGACCTTTTTGAAAAATCAAACCACAGAATTAATGGTGTAGCTGCTGAAATTTCAGTGGCTGGGAGTATTTACTAATTGTATTTAAGTTACTAGTGTGGAGGGAACATGATGGCTAAAAATTTGGTAAAAGCTAGATTTAATTTCACCAGGAAGTGTGTTAAGTATTTAGAGAATCAGAGAACATTTTAATACAGAATAATAGAATTACAGAATGGTTTAGGTTGGAAGGTACCTTAAAGATCATCTAGTTCCAATCCCCTGCCATGGGTCACCTCCCACTAGATCAGGTTACTCAGAGCCCCATGTAGCCTGGCCTTGATCAGTTCCAACAGGGAGTCCATAATCTCTCTGTGCAACCTGTTATAGTTCCTCACCACCCTTCTAGTAAAGACCTTCTTCCTAATATCTAATGTAAACCTACTGTCTTTTAGCTCAAGGCCATTCTTCCTTGTCCTATCCCTTCATACCCCAGAAAAAAGTCCCTCTCCAGCTCTCCTGTAGCCCCTTTAGGTACTGGAAGGTGATATAAGGTCTCCCAGGAGCCTTCTCTTCTCCAGGCTGAACAGTCCCAACTTTCAGCCTGTCTTCACAGGAGAGGTGCTTCAGCCCTGTGAGCAACTTAGTGACCTCCCCTGGACTGATTCCAACAGGTCCATGTCTTTGTTGTGTTGGGGCACCCAGAGCCAGACACAGTAACTCAGATGGAGTCCAGATATGAAAAAATACCTTTTCCTTCACTCCTGTTCCTATGGCTTCATGCGTTTGGACAGTATTCACTGCTTTGGTAAGCTGAAGATGCACTTTATAGCTTTCAAGAAGAGACTCATAAGCCTGCTGCTGAAGTGTACACCTCAGTGATAAGGGGCTTTGCAGGAGGCAGTTGAGTACATAGGGAGGAAAGTTCTAAGAAGACTGATAAATTCCTTCAGATGCAGCTGTAAAGATAATCTTTGTCCAGTCCTGTTAAAATTGCACAAGCATCTGAAATTTTTCTTTTCTCAGATAGATTATCTGTGCCATGGAGAACCCTGAGGGCATAACCCCCAAGTTTATCTGAGAAACATACTTCCAAAACCTTCTTCAGTACATCAGCAGGGTGTGCAAATAAAAGAATTCACATAAAACCAGGCAGATCTTCAGGAGATACCTGCTCCTCAGGTAAACACTGCAGAATCTCACACTCATTAGGTGATGAGTCAAAAGACAAACATCTAGGAAACAGATACAGCAAGAGTAATTAAATGTAAAACTATTCCAACAATTCAATTTTATATTTAGTGGTAATATTTAGTAAAGTTTAGAAACTAGAAAAGCGTTTACTTATCAAATATTTTTGGCACAGAAAAAAGGGGAAGGATATCTAAAGGGTTCAGTTATGGTGGAAAGATAATTTAAGGACAATAGGAAAAAAAACCAAAGCAAATTGGACTATTTGTATTTGGCTATAGAAGGAGCTAAGGCAACAAGATATAAAGATGGTAAGAGATACCAGATTGAGAACTTGGTGTTATGGTTGTGTAGGCAATGTTTCCAGGACAGTTGAGAGGGAGAGAAGGGCCCAGGAGAGCAATCACAGGGAACTACCCATTTATAGAAACAGTTTTGTTTTAAGGAGTATTGTATGGTAGAAATGATTGAAACACATTTTATTTATTTACAAGTACCATGGTTACCCAGACACTGTGTTCTGGGCACTAAGGGTAGATGACGCTGCCCACATCCCAAGAAGAAAACAGACCATTCAAATGGGGTAGGAGATTTAGATTCACCTGGAAAAGTGATCTCAGCATGATAGGAAGCATCCCAAAACCACAGAGGTTCATCAACCGGACCTTGCCTAGCTTCAGGACAGAGCAATGTCTCAAACTCAAATGTACACTTTCTTAGTCATAAGAACACGAGATTCTGGAAGCATTTTGGTCTTTAAAACAAGAACACAGTCACTACACATGGCTGGAAATTCATTATTGATGCTTTGAGCTAGGTACTACTTCTTGCAAGGCTGTACTTTGAAGATCCCAAGAAAAATCAAATGGAAACTTCCAAAGAAGACTCGATCTGTATATCCACCAGTCAGCAGAATAGGTGGAATCTGAGAGTATTTGGGGTTGCTTTTACACCTCTTTAGGGGTTCCCTTACTCAGTGTTACAGATGGTGCAACTGTTCTTATGACCTTGTGTGCTGGAGTAGCAGCTGAGGAACCTCCTGATTCATACATGGATTATGTCCAAGGTGCACATGTCTTGGTCTTGTGTAACAGGGACCACATGGCTCCACATGAAGCAAGAGTATAGCATGACAGTCTCCTTCTTTCCCTTTTCTTTCACCCCTCCTCCTCAGCAATACTGTTGAAGCAGCTGTTTATGTTACTCCTCCTTGGGCCAGAGAATGAATGATGTCTGCATTAGTTTGAAGGAATCCCTCTTTGAAGGAACTCCTCTTTGAACTGCTTTTTGAGTTCCTCAAAACTCAAACCACATAAAGGTCATTCATCCTTCCACAGAAAGCAGAAGAACCAAAGTTTATGCATGTATATCAGATATTAACATTAAAGCAGAGATTGATATTTACTACTTGTTTTGAGAGTCCAGAAATAAAGCTGGAGCTCTGAAAACTAGTCTCATAGGTATTGGTTAAATGGAAACATAAAGGAGTCATGTTGAACTAATTCATCATGTGAATTTAATTTTACTACTATTTCCTAAAATTTTCAAGTTTATTCCTACACTGAGAAGAAAGAATAAAACAGTATATGCCATGGAAAAAAATAACACTGTTGCTAAAGGAGTAGCGATAAGATTATTTGGTAGAAGCAAACAGCAACATGTAGAACTGCCACTTTGGATGAACACCAGCTGTTCTACTTAGACTTCAGCCAAGCACCAAGGGGTACTCTTGCCTCCATTGTCCAAGAAGTTTTTGTTTTCAAATAATCTAAAATATTACAACTTTTGTGTATTTTTCACAAGCATATATAAGTGTATATAGATGCATCTACCTATTTTTATGTTTATATTCCAGCACCCACACAGACAGACACAGACATAGACACAGACACATTCGTATTTTTACAACTATCTATCTAGGAAAAACTTCTGTGTATATTAAGCTTACTGAAGTATGTGTTAACGAGGTAGAAATTATTCATTTTTATAATACACTATAACCCGGAATGTGAGTAGGAAAAAGTATAGTTTAGAGTTAGCTGAGGTTTGAAAAAAATATGGGTTAGACAAAGAGTGCTACAGACAAAGGCAATTGCACCAGAAGTTACCTATTTTTCGGGTTTCCATCAAGCTTAGAAAATATTCTGTAGCATCAAGTTTTTAATTTCTTTTCTTTTTTTTTTTTCTTTTCTTCACAGCATGACTGGTCATTTTTAGAATATCACTAGCCTATTAGGCAGAACTGCTCTTGGGTATATGAATAAAGTTTTAGGTACTTGTTAGGGAGATAATTCAGAGCATTATTAAAGTTTTAACCCCAGCAAGCCATGTTAAGGCTAAGGTTTGATCTTATCTTTGGCTTCCCTTTGTCTGTGTGTGCATCTATGTGTTCTCTTATAAGTATACATTCTATTCATATGCCGTTTTAAGTTTGTTCATGCTAGATGTTTGGATAACACTACATATCCTTGAAAAATATAATCAAATCCCATAGAAGTGTCTTTTTTAAAGGTTTTTTGCTATTAATGGAAATCCAGAAAGAAACATATATTCTTACAATCTTCTAAAAGCAGTCAGGCAAACAGGTTCAATAGAACTCATGTTCTGCTTTCAATTCAATTTGAATCCAGATATAATCAGTAGATCACAAAGATTTTATATGTGTATGTGTGTGTGGGTATGTATAAAATGCACAAGTCAGTTTAAACACAGAACATATTTTTAAAATTAAGTCTTAATTTCCAGCTCCATATTTACTAAAATAAATAAAGTCTACCGTACGTATATATAAGTACAGCCTGAAATCATGGAAATAAATTTGACTTAAATGAAAGCTCAAGTTCACATATTTTCCAGCCTATACCTGGAAAATATCACCTTTTATTGCAACTTATCTGTAAGGGCCGGTTTATAAGAATTAATGCAAATAATAAGAGTGAAAGTAAGATTAAATCACCAAGATTTCCCTCCACATGAAAATGTTCAGATTTTTCAGACCCATGTACTATTATTGTCCATGAGCCTGGAAACAAACCCTGATATAAACACCGAATCCAAACCACAGAACATGACTTGTTTAAAAAGTTAAATTCTGTGAAGTAAGGCAGGAAACGAGATTTATCCTTCTGGGATTTTTTTGGCATGAGCAAGGAGCTAGGCATGCTCAGTGCATGTCATATCCTTCATCTATCACTGCTCTCTGAAGTAAATCAATTTTTTTTTAAACTCAGACCAAGGGAAGGCAACACAGCCACCATCTGAAATGTGTAGAAATCCTTCTGTTTGACATGGCATTAAACAGAAGAAGGCAAATTACAGTGTGTTGCCTTAAGGATTATTGTTGCACATTTTGTACCTTCTGGCTGTGGCAGCATTTGCTCCTCCAAGTGAAACTAGCTGGGCCCAAGCCATTTTGCAACACTGTAAAAATAAATTGCCGCACTTGATAAGTGAATGTTAAACTTGTCACTCTAAGCTAACTGCAAATTGGTTTTAGTGTCTTCAGGATGAATTGGCAATCTCTGATAGGAGCTATGCAGCAGGTCAGCTTCGTCCCTTTGAAGCCAAGTTTAGGTTGAAGCTCAGGAACCAGAGCAAACACTCCCGTTCATGAGAAGGAACATTTCCAACACAGCTCAAAGCTTCCAGATTAGACAACATCAAGAAAAAAATCTGGGATCACGCTAACACTTCTGTTACATCATGTTACACTTGTAGGACAATACTGTTTAAATATCAAAATGACTTGAAGTGGTTGCTTAGGAGATTGGAGAGGAGGGAAGTCCTACAATAAGGAAAAATATGAGGAAAAGAATCTGTGATTGGCCGGTTTTCTTGTGTAGTCTGAAGTGCTTGCTCCTGCAACCATCCTTGGTGCCAGCCTCTCAGGGCTTCTCTACCCAAATTGAAAGCTGTATCTTCCTTCAAATACCTGCAGGACTGTAGCAGGAAGGAAATGATGGTGTGAAACCAACTTTATTTGGGTGAAATTTTGGAATTCGGTCCTTTATCTGCACAGCCTGTTTGGCATGCACTACAGCTGGAATCCAGCTGCCTTTTTCTCATGCAGAATTGTAAATCTGGGGGTCCATCAGTTAGTCAGTCAGTCAACTTTTCTTCTGGAAAGTCCCGTTTCATAAAGTCAGCACGTCTCTTGGGGAACATGGCATTTTGCTAAAACAACAAGTGATTTATTTTTATGGGGAAAAACTGAAACAATGTGTTCCTTATTACCCACCTCAGGATGCCTGCACAGAGATAGTTCAGCTGACCTGCAAGCACAGGCAGGCTGCTGGAAGGAAAGTTCCGGGCTGGAGGAGTCAGCTCCAACATTCCCCATGTTGTGCCTCCATCTAGATACTCCTGTAGGACCTGGCTTGGGCCAGAAATGGAACAAATGGTTCCTCACATGTTTGTGGAAGACCCTGGTCAGATCCCCAAGTACACCTGCCAATCTTTCCCCAGGTCTGGCAAGCAGGGGGAAAAAGTACTACTCCATTTCTATTTTTAAGGGGAGCTTCCAGGAAATATTGTGAGGAAGAAAAAAAAAAAACCCTTTAACATTTCTGTCTAGTTATTATTAAGGAATCAATAAAATAATGTCAAATCGTAGATTTGAGAATGATTCAAGAAAAGAGAGGCAAAAGAATGTGGTAGTTGGGATATTTCTCTTCAGCTGCAGCTTTCCAGATGGGTTCCTCTTTTCTCAGTGGTTTTGTTAACTAGTGGGAACAACGAGAAATTTTACCTTCTGTAGAAAGCACAGAGAAATTGAAAGATTTCCAACACGTGCTTATTACAAGGCAATGCAGCCTTACTAGTGGTCCCAAGTGGCCTGATGGGGGTGAGACAGTAGTTTAGAAACTCTGCCTCTGTAGTCCCTGGTCCCTCTCTTCCAAGACTGCAGCTACAGATGCTTGCTCCAGCAGAGGCTTTTGTGATAATGGACACCTCCTCTGGGACCTGGATTAAGCCCAAGATTGTCACTATAGCAACAAGTTTTACCGAGTTGGTGCCAGTAAATATTATGGTAATTGGTTACTGAAATCTAGGGTAAGTCATTATTCATGGTCTCAGTATCAAATATAATAAAGAAACATATTTAATGATGACTTTTCTAGACCAGTCCTTGCAAGTTTCTTCAGATAATTGGCAACGTTTTAAAGCACATAATTAAATACCAACAACACAGATTTGTGATATAGTGAAAATGTACAATATGACTGAAAGTTATAATGGCACTCCAAGATATTTTGGGGAGTTTAAAGTGGAAACCTTGCCAAGCAAAAGGACAAGAGATATCTTGGAGGTTTAAAACAGGTTTTTCTAAGAAGACAAAGATAATAATAGGATAAATCAATTATGTAAGCTTGATGAGTTTGTCCACTGAAGCACTATTACAGGTTACCTTACTCTCTGCCTCACCAGTTTTGCTTAGAACTCACACAGCAAAGGCTCAGAGAGACAATATACAACTCTTCAGGCAGTTTAATACATCTATCTTTTCACCTTTTTATCCATTCCTTCTTTCAAAATTTTTCGTTCTTCCTCCCTTTCTCCCGAGTATTTTAAAATTACTCCTTTTGCAAGTACCAAGAAGCTGGTGCATGACCAGCTGCAGCTTCTAGAGAATAGTTTTCAATTATATTGAAAACGAAGAAACTTTTAATATTATTCTGCTATTACTAGAATTGCTATTCTCATTAGATTTCCAATTAACTTTCAATCAAGTATGTAATTTAATTTATCTCACTAATTATTTCTGAAATATTTTGCTGTGGTAACTCTGAGGGTTTAACAGCAAAATTTAGATCAGGAATTTCCTTTTGATTGGTATTCTTTGGTAATTCTTTGTAAGGGAAATACTTTATCGCTCTTCATACCAATATAAACTTAATAATGGAAAGGGGTTTTTGCTCCACTGCCATAATGGTAGAGAGCTGAAACTGGTATTGCTAAACAAACATATCAGGATAGCCTGAGAAAGCCCCACAGAAACTGTGAAATATAGAAAACTAAAATACAAACAAACATAAACTAATGCCTTCTGGGTTATTTGCTTTGTCTCTTAATTTCTGAGACATCACAGTGCATACAGGTTACTATATCAAAATTTTCCTTGCAATAAGAATCATATAATCACAGAGTGCTCTGGGCTGTAAGGAACCTTAGAGTTCATCTGGTTCCAAGCCCTCTGCAGAGGACACCTACTAGCCCAGGTTGCTCCAAACCCCATCCAACCCAGCCTTGAACATTTCCAAGGATGGGGCATCTACAACCTCTCTGGGCAATCTATACCAGTGTTTTATCAGCCTCATATTAAAAAAAAAACGTCTTCCATGTATCTAATCTAAATTAATCTTCATTTTGTTTACAAACATTAGGCCTGGTCCTATTGCTATAGGCCATGCTAAAAAATTTTGTCCCCACCTTTCTTATAGTCTCCTTTTTAGGTATTGGAAGGTGGCATAAGTTCTTCGTGAAGTGTGAGGAGTGGGTTTGTAGAGAATTCTCAGAGTCAGATTGAAAATCCATATAATTCCGCTCATCTGTATGCTAACATTGAGAGGAAACATGCAGACGTGGGAAAACTATGGGATAGAGATGTCATTGAACAGGAATTGAAGTTTGAACTTCAACTCTGGGAACAGATTGGTCATGGGCCAAAAGCAGAAACAGCAGAGATACAAAACACAAAGAAGAGTCTGTAGTTTAAACAAAGGCTTTTTAAGCAAAAACATAGGTGCCTTAACCAACAAAACATGTACTCAGCATTTAATGAAGTTAGTGAAAATCTTCTAATGTAGCGATATAGTCTTATGTAGAAAATTAGTACAAGGTTATAGAGCACTGTGAAAATGAATTGTGAAAGTCGCATTGTAATAAGGCCCACGTGGGATAATGCAAATAGTTATTGGTTCTTAAAGATGCTAACAAACTACTTGTCAAATACTAATTGGTTAAAAAGTTCATTTAAGAAAATGTAACTTTTGCAACTTCAACTTCTAGTGCTATGGCGTGGATTTAACACTTTGCTGTCTCACCCTTCCATCATGAGACTGATAAAATAAAGACTTTTGCATCACCTCCTAGTCGCCCCATCTCTATGATTTGTTAGTCCTGACAGTGAAGCCTCCTCCAGTCTGAACAGTCCCAACTCTCTCACTTTCACAGGAGAGGTTTTCCCTTCTCTGATCATCTTTGTGGCCCCCTCTGGACTCACTCCAACAGGTCCAGAGGGTGTTATGTTTGGCAGCCCAGAGCTGGATGCAGTGGTCTAGGTGGGGTAGAAGAAGAGTGGAGTAGAGGGGAAGAATCCCCTCCCTTCACCTGCTGGCCAGGCTTCTCTTGATGCAGGTTGGCTTTCTGGGCTGCAGTGCACATTGCCAAGTCATGTTGAGCTCCACGTCCAGCAACACTCCCAAATCCTTCTCCTTTGGGCTGCTCTCAATCCATTCTCTGCCCAAACTGTACTTGGGATTGTCCCAACTCAGCTGCTGGGTCTTGCACTTGGCCTTGTTGAACTTCCTGAGGTTCCCACAGACTCACCTCTCAAGCCTGTCAAGGTTCCTCTGGGTGACATCCCTTCCCTCCAGCGTGTTGACTCCACCACACATGTTGGTGGTGCCAGCAAACTGGCTGAGGACTCCACTGCTTGTGTTGCCAACAAAGATGTTAAACAGACCCAATCCCAATAGAAACCCCTGAGGATCACCATTTGTCACTAGTTTCCACTTGGACGTTGAGACGTTGACCATCCAGCCTAATCCTTTTCCCCAAGGGGTGCATCTGTCAGATCCATGTCTCGAGTTTAGAGACAAGGATGTCGTGCAGGACAGTGTCAAATGCTTTTCATAAGTCCAGGTGGATGATATCAGTTACTTTTCCTTTATTCACCAACAGTGTAACCCTGTCATAGAAGGCCACCAAATTTTTCAGGCATGGTTTGCCCTTAGTGAAGCCATGTTGGCTGTCACTAATCACCTTCTTATTTCCCAAGTGTCTTAGCATAATTTCCAGAAGGATCTGCCCCATGATCTTACCAGCCACTGAGGTGAGACTGACTGGCCTGTAGCTTCCCAAGTCTTACATTTTTTCTTTATAAAAAGATGGAGTATGTTTCCCCTTTTCCAGTCAGTGGTAACTCCATCAGACTGGCACAACTTTTCAAACAGGACGCACAGTGATTTGATCATTTCAAACATAAGTTCCTTCAGGACCCATGGATACATATGATCAGGTCCCATGGACTTTTGCACCTTCATCTTCCTTAGATGGTCTTGAATACAGTCATCTTCCATGGTGGGGAAATGGGGATTCTATTCTTCATTCTCCCAGAATCACCTTTGATTGAATCTTGAAAATAAAATAATTTATTGTCCTACTGAGGCAAGTCCTTTAGCCCAGCTGGGTGAACAAAATTCCCCTCATATCTCATCTTGCTCATCAACAACAGCTTATCTGTTTTGGTGGGTTTGGGCAATGAAATTTGATTTTCTAGTACAAAAGTTGAGGGGTAGAAATATCTTTGAGGTGTGTTCCACATGGCCACCTCTGCTCACTTTATATTGACACTTCTCTTGAAGTGCTAACAGAGTTATGTCAAAGGTGGAAATGAAAAACTGGGTTCTTCTGTACCATGTAAAAGAAGTTGATGCTGACTATGGCCTTGTGCTTCAAAGCCAAGCTGCAAGAAATCCTATCAAGTGAAGAACTAATTAACCTGCCCCGTGGGAAAGTTTCTTCTTGTAATAGCTGAACTTACTTTCATCTCTGCAATTTGAATATAGATGACAGAGGGTGTACATGCTGTGAAAAAACTTATGCCTGAACAGGAACAGAGCCACAGGTCAGAAAACAGAACAGAAAGTCAGAAACAACACTGTGTTTCTTTTTTTTCCCATTTGATTATTCTGGGACTGAAAAAAAATTTATCCTTTTTCATTTATGAGATCCACTTCATAAAAGAAATTATGTTTATGTAATGGAAGCTTTCCTTTCTGGGTTAAAACTGTTGGTCAGGGAATGTACATTGTTATATATTATTTTAAAATAACTTTTTTGCAAACAACAGTGTCTGGTGGTGATGTAATCACAGTACAAGTCATATTTGGGGTGGATATTTTTGTAGGACTTGTAATCTGGTCTTGTTTCCATCAACAAAGATTGATTTTGACTAGCATAAAATTGTTTTTTACTTCAGTGATTGCTGAATTAATGAGTACCTTCAACGTAAATGTCTCTTCACTTTTTAAACTTTCCTTTTGATTTATAACACTAAAGCTTGAAGTCACTTACTGGTTTAGGCATAAAAATCAGCATATCTGTTGTACACTTTGATAGGACATTGAAGACCACTTTCTACTTCTGTGTGTCAAGACCTACTCTTGTTGAAAGACTGTAGCTTGAGAGCTTGGCCTGCAGAGCTTTCTTAAACACAGGATCTCTTGCTAAGTTTACAAGCATAGGACAGAGCTGGAAAGAAGAGAATTTTAGAGGATGCAGAAGTCCAAGCTGAAGTATTACCACTGAAGAGTACTCCTTAATCCCTTGTCCGGTTACCTAGAGAACGGCTTCTACAGACAAAAATCTTGGACAGCACCTGCACAGCATTTTGTGGCAGCATGACATAGTGTAAGAAATATTCACATATTAGCAGCTTAACCTGCTTCTTGTATTGGCAGAGCTGCAGCAGCTCCGTGGTTATTCCTAAACCAGTACATAAGCAGGCAGCAGAGCCAGGCGAGATGCAGGTGTGAAGCAGGGAGCTCAGGCAGGCCTGCAGGATCAAGAGGCTCCAGGAAAAAGCCATCATCCTGCAGCCAGGGTGGCCCTTTCTCCTGCTGCCTGCAGCACCACACCAGGGATGTGATGAAGGTCTGAGTTACGGGGGTTGGAGCTGTGGTTACAGCTTACACCACAGCTCAGTTATTGCATGATGCTGGTTCAGTAGCAGCAATTTGATCGTGTGTCTAGGCTGTAATTGGTGTGGCTTTGTCTACTGTGGTGCTATCTGATCTGGTAAGGGAGATGACAAATATATGGATTTATTTAATTTCTTTATTTACATTTATGATAATTTAAAAGGACGCCTCTCCAAGGCCTCCCCCCCCCCCACATTGTTAATAATTCTATAAAGTAAAAGCACCATTAAAGTAATCATTTCCACATGCATTGAGTCAGCCAGATGCCTTCCGAAACTCCTTCCCACTCCTTTATCATTGTGGGAAGCCTACAATCATCCCTCTCCAAAATCTCTATCAGAAAAATATCTGGACAGAGTGATGCTACATAGTGAGGCTGTAAAATGTCTTTGTGGAAGGCACAAATCTTTTCAGAGCACAACCAGATAGCATGGATTTATGTCATTTTCAACCTGTAATCTAGAGCTGTCTCTGAGCTGGGTGCCAAAAAACAAGTTACCATTAGTACCTTTGTCTCTCTTTTTCACTTAATGGTTGTTTCTACCAGAAGTTTTACTCCAGACAACAGCGGATCAGTTTTCCCTAAATTCTCGCACACCACTACCAATGGCCAGTTTGCATTGAAGACTACTCAGCTCACCACTGGCATGATATAAGAAAATTCTTTGCTACAGATATCAGAGTAAGGACCCCTTGATTCCACCAGGTTTTGTTGCAGTGTCCCCAGTACCACTGATGTTTTTGCAAAGGTCTAATATGAGCCTTGTCTTGTGCAAATTTTGCTCAGATTACAACAGATAATGCAGTAGAGATGGTAACTTTAGACTGAGAAATTCTCAGTTTCTCTCTCTGTATATAGTCCTGTAGAAATGCCATCCCTGAAGTCAAACTGTACTGGGGCAGCAGAAGATTGGTAGAGCCCATTCTAACAGAAAGTATTACATATTACTCATGAATTAATAGCTGAAAATACAAATTATATCTGTCTATAGATAGGTATGAATGTTTATAGAGAAAACTAACCATAAACAATAATATTGAGATAAAAAAAAATAGATTTAAATTACCAAAGACATTGGGCTGATTGTTTCTGAGCATCAGATGAGTTAGTGGATATTATCTCAGGAACCATAGGAGGAGTGAAATACCCCATAAGTTTTAGATGACAAGCTTAGAAAAATGCGTGCAATAGGAGGAGACCTGGCTGTGACCCCCTAAACCAGATCTTACTGCAGGCTTATTACAGAGACAAAATACTAAAATATGAAGTTGGGTTAAAATATATTTGTGTGTGAAATGCATCCATGTTAGCACTTAACATTATTGCTTATAATATTATATTGTGTGATGGTTCTAAATGCAATAACCACTTGCACCTACGACGAGATCTGCATTCCCTGAAGGATTTCCAGCTGAAGCTCCTCAGACTACCCTTGACTTGGCAGATCCCCTGGAGCTCAGGAGTGCTCTTCAGAGGTTCTTCCATCCAGCTGCAAGTCACTCTCTGAATAGCAACAAAAGGTGTGCAGATTGTACACGTTTACAGAATGAAGATGTACCATAGCAGTAATTAATCAAACAGTACACAAATGGTTTAATTGGTTCCCTAAGAGACTGTTGAAGTGAAGTGGATCCTGCTTTGGATTAGAGAGGAAGAGCAGATTTTCTACAGAGGTTTCTTCCCATCTCAGTTACTCTGCTCCAACTTTGTGAGCATTGAAATGTCTTTCAGTAAGCCATGATCTCACCCAAGTTGCATCAGTCCTGTCATGTTTGGGGACTAGCAGAGTAGCAAGACAGAGAAATGTTGTGCCAAAAGAAAAAAAATTTAGTTTACTAAATAGGAAATTATCTTTCCTCCTAAAAACCACAGTGCTAAAAAAGGAAAATGTTTCTTTTTCTAATAGCTTTGTGATTATGATATATAGAGGTAATAAAATCCCAACATGCAGAGAAAAATCTTTCTTTTTCAGAAAGCAGCAAATTGTTGTAACCCAAAGTAATTCAAGAAACACAAGCATTTCCTTCAATTTTTCTCCTCAGCAGGGAACAGAGTTCCTAGGAAGGGGTAATGAAGCTCAGCTGAGCTTTTGAGAAGGTCTGTAGTAAACTGTCCCTACATTAAATATTTCTCAAGCTCTTATACTACTTGATTGAAGAAAAAAATAATTCTGCCATGTAGACATCAAGCCTGAAGAGACAAGCATGAAAAAGGATCACTTTTAAGTGATTCTCTCCTCTATGTTTCCTCAAAGATGATTCTCACCTGTGTCAAGAAAGAATAAAATTTAACTTTTCTAATTTAAAGACAGACATTTGCTGAGGGACAGTAGGGAACTAGATTTATATGTATTAGGGTTTTTCTATTTCATGCAAGAAAAACATTTAATGGTGAAAGGAAACAAATAATATTTTTCCCACCTCCCCAATTTTTCTTTGGTTCTAGTTACTTCAGAGTTCATCTTGGGGATGTCTTTCCCCTACAGTCTCCTTCCTGCAAGCAGGATCCTATAGGATTGATCTCTTCATTTTTCCATGGTTTGAATTACCTTTGTTAACTGTCAAATACTAATTTACACAAATTGAAGTTTCCTGACCTATCAATGCTATTCTTCTCTCATTACCACAACTCCACCCACAAATGCATAATATACATCACAAAGTTTTCTCACAACACTCTTATGAGACATTCACTTCCATTTTTAGCCTACCTTTAGGGAGTTACACATGCAGAACTTGATGTAACTGAATCACCTATCTCCTCAATCTGCTCCCTCACTTCTCAATAGCACTTTACTTTTAAATTCTCCTGGAGATAAAAATTATATGTTTGACAAAAGTCTTCACAAAGAAGGTTGGTTTTGTCACAAAATTATGTGATGTTCTCTTTTTTTCCTTTCTGCTTTCCCATCCAGGAAGGATCCTCAGTGGCTAATCCCATACTAATGCAGCAGCTCCAAGTTTGTTGGTTTGCACACAGATGGTCACACAAGTGCCAAGTGCATTGTTGGATGTTACATTGTGCAGTCAGTTTACTGTCAACACTTTAGATGCCACATTTGGCACCAATAGGGTCTTGAGGGAGTCAATATGTTGTTGCTAAGCTTTTATGTCCTAAATATTTTGGAGTTTATTTGAGGTACTCTGCAGTGTCCTTATTCTTCCCTATGTGTTCAAGATAGGGGTTACTCAGTTAAAGGGTAAGAGGCAGTCATTAAAAGAAAACTCTTGGTGGTGGGGAAAAAAATGTTCATAAGAGGAGTTAAGGGTTGGAAGAAATTGACCAGAGACACAACGGAATCTCCAAATCTGGAGACTTCAAAAACCTAATAGGATAAGGCTTTTAGAAATGTGATCCTAAAAGTTACCATGTTTTTGAGCAGGAAGTTGGATTCTTGGTGTCTGGAGATCCCTTCCACACTAATTTTTTTCTCTGATTCTGTGGTAGACCTTCTTTATCCTATTTAGCTGCTGCAAGCATGTTTCTGGGGAAGAGGATAAGGTTCTTGAATTTTCTTCCTTGTCATCTCAGAGCCTGGGTTTACAAACCTTCCAGGCATGATGCAACGACCATTTCTTCTCAAAGATTTTTAGTGACCTCAACGATTAGACAGAGGTGCTGTGGCTTGAACAAGGATTTAGATTAAGGTTTAGGACATCATCAGGTAATACTTCTAGGAGAGGATATTAAAAGCACTCAGTACTGGTCTAAATAGTTCCACTGACATCATTGGATATTTAACTTGGATGTGAATGGCACCAGTGTTAGGGAAAAGCCTTGTGCTTTAGAAAATCCTGTATTTTGGGAAATTCTACGGTTTGGAAACCCCATAATTAGAAACTTAATTAATCAAACTATCATAATGAACATTGTGGATTTCCTAGCTAAGCATGTTAAATTTTAGGAAGTGTCTCTAACTTCCAACANAAAAATTAAAAAAAAAAGGAAAAGGACCTGCAAAAAATTTTATGCTATTGATAGAAATACAGACTAATTTGAATAATTTTTCAAAATGACAGCTGTTTTACTAATGAATCACTAAAATATTTTTCATTCAGTCAAGCAATATTTTAGAAATTGTGGTACATAAAAAGGATATCCCTTGCTGTGCAGAGAAACATAATATGTGCTCCATGGAGTAGGAAACTTTAATGATATATGCAGTTTTGTTATTAAAAGTGAGTTATATATTTTGCTGTACAGTGGAAAATTGTGACCCAGTATAACATATCTTCACATTGTTTATAACTTGAGGAAAATCAACATTCTAAGTTCTCAGTTCGCACAGTAGGAATTACATTTATTTTGGCCAAATGTAATTTATATAACTGCAAGGAACAATAAAACATGAACTTTATAGTGTTTTCTTACCTAAAAATAATATAGAGCTTGTAAAAGTGAAGAGATTATTATTGTAAAGAAAAAGACAGTAACTTAAAAGCTGAAACTCATTTTACAGCTATGTAAAACTTACCCCAGCTGAAGTATTAAGGCACCTGTATCCTCATTTTCATTTAAGTACAGTGATCTCTGAAAGTAAACTTTGTTTTCTCACTAGCAGCAATCACGGCTGAAGGAAAAAGCTTAGTTTACCCGTTGTATCTTTTCTTATTTATCAGTACATTGGATTTGCTAGGGTCTTAAGGAACCCTGCAGAGATTTGTACCCTTCCCTTCCCTTCCCTTCCCTTCCCTTCCCTTCCCTGGCTTTTTCCATACTAACACATTAAATCTCATCAAGGCACAGGGGAAGTCAGCGGAGCTGGATCTTGGCCGTTTCTGCTTTTGAGTGGTGTTTGAACAGCCCAAGAAAAGGACTCTCTCCTGAGTGACTCTTGCAGAGTTTACAGTCTAGCTCAGACTAGGGATTATTTCACTAAATGGTAGAATGCACTCAATTTGTTGTGGAGGCAAAAATAATTAAAATCTTACAGGTAGACCTCATGAGTTGGTCCCTGGGACAAAGACTGAGCTTTGACACTTATTATTTAACATTTATTTCATTAGTATTATGTAGTTATTCGACTGAAATATATTTGATGTATCAGAATACACTCCAGTGATGTAGAGAGTAAGAGAAATAAAATTTCACAAATTATTAGTTCTTTCTCTTATCCTTTCTTTGATGGGAGAATACACACAGGGAGAAGTACTACTTCAGTTCTACAGACAGGGAAGAAATTCCAGAGATAAAGAAAGGAACCTTCTAAAATTTCATGAAGGATTATGTCAGAGCAGAAAACAATTGCCTTGGTCTCTTGTTTTCCAGTCCTTCACTTTTATTCAGAGTTAATTTAAATTATTTTCTTACTCAAAGGGGATCCTCTACCATAATTAAAAAGAATGCGCAATCGAAAACACAAAAATAGAACAATAAAAATCATGGGCAATATCAAATGACAGCATAAACTATAATCTTCCAAAAACATACCACAACTAAGTCATACATATGCTGTCAATGAGTTTTTCAAGTCATCACCATGAATCTTTTTAATGCCATTTTTAAAGCCAGAGATGGGTGATCTGCACCTCTCTGAAGAGACCTCAAATGGGACATGAGTGGTCCACAGATCTACCATTTCCTGCTGGGGTCCTCCTCCATTCCAACACACCCTGTGCTCATCTGATCTGCTGCTCATACTCGATGGGTTCATGTGCAGCAGCCCCCTGCTCAGAGGGGATTTTTTTGGTTTCTAAAGGGATGAAGTTAGTGATCCAAAGACCCCGATCTTACTTGACACTATAGAGCAAAAAATGCATTAATCGTCAAAAATCAAGCGTGGAACATTCTGCTTTGCAGTAGTACCAGAATATTTGAATTTTTTAAAAAATATTTTTAGAAATGGCATTCCTGCTATAATACTCAAAAGTATGGATATTTTACACACTTAGCTTGCAGAAGATATTTAAATTAGATATCAATAGAAAGATATAGAGATCTGCAAAGACTAAATCAGATCACTTGGAATTGAACACTTCTAGAGAAGTCCATCTCTTACCTTTAGACTCAAAGCACGCCTTAGTTCTTATTTAAATGACACAGCTGCATGCCTGAAGTGAGATGAATCTAGAATTTACGCCTTAATTAAAACAAATATTGGTCCTCTGTTGTTTTTTGGTTTTGGGTTTTTTTTTAAAACAGTAACATCTAGAGCAAGTGAGGAGTTTGAAAAGTCCTTACTAATTGTCACAAAAAACAAAATGTTTTCCCTGAAATTCTAGTCCTCCAGTAATTTTTTCTTTTTCTCAATTAATTCCTCTCTGAGAATCACTGGTGATTTCCAGTTGATAGGTAGTAACTATGAAGCATGATGGCTGGAAAATATGTTTGAGTCCTTACAAATGGAAACCAGTCTACACATTTCAAAATCTACATAATTTCAAATATTTTTAGTTTTAAAAAAATTACTTTTTTCAGTTGAATACCAGCTTTTATGGGAAACGAGTGTTATGGGAATAATAGGGAAAATGCATTTAATGTACAAGAAGTCACTTTTCTTCCCTCACCATTTCACATCACTTGGGCTATCTAAACCTCCCTCCAGGCAGTTCTCTTCATGTTATTAATGACAGGGTGTATTGTTGTCTCATCTGAAAGATTTCAGACAAATACCATGAAAGAACAAGGGCAATGTCAGACACTTGGGAACTCCAGGTGCAAAAAGACGTGACATCTCACTTGGAACTGTATTTCAGTTTTTGAAAATGTGCTTTTTCAATTTTGTGTTTCCTCACAAAACAAGCCCGAGACAACACACTCAAACACACACACAAACCCAAAAAACCCACACAAAAACCCACCACCCCTGCTCCTACACACACACAATTCTTAGGAAGCAAAGGATGCTTTAAGAAAGAACCACTCCATTTTCCATAGAGAAATTTAGAAAGCTTTTTAACAGTAAGTTTTTCTCATTGGCATATTGAATAACTGTGACATCTGCTTTCCTTCCTCCCTTTCTGAACATAGTTGGATATGCACTGTAATTTTATCACATCTAGAGGACATCATTATTCCAAAAGCATGGATTGTCAGTAACAGCCGTAATACCTTGACCAGGAACACTGAGCACTCTTTTGGACAAAAGAATTTTTAAAGAGATTTCCCATTTTATTGTGGCTTTGTCATTTTTGTGGTTCATTTTTGCTAATTGTCACTAATGCCTGGAAAATCCATGAAAAATTACTGAACTGCAAAGTAGCAATAAAGTGGATAAATGCAATAAAAATGAGGTAATGGATCACAAAATGTACTTTGTGTATTTATTTGCACAACCGTAGTTTAGTTTAATTTTTTTAATGATGCTCTATTATATCCAGTAAATGCTTCTGAGATCTAGTTTGTGAGCAATAATAAAACTTTGGTAGCACAAGTTCTCAAGGCATTCCTTCCTAAGGGAGGAGACAAATTGATCACATTTTTTGTCATGGCTTTTCTCTTTCATTTTGTGTAGGTGAAAAAACACAGAACTTTTCGAGGAAAATGTAAAAACAAAGGGTTGGTTTTCACTTAAAATGAGGTCCTTTTACATTATTCCAGCACTGTAAAGGGTTCTTATAAACTAAGTGCAAAGAGACCTGACTGTAACTGATTATCAAACCCAGTGTAATTACTATGTGTGGCTTATGAAGGAACCCAAAATGCATGTAAATCGCACATGTAAAACACCAAAAAATTTGGAATTTCCTTTGGGGTCATAGAGGGGAGGGGTAACCAGCTAGTACATGACATGTAAGATAACAGGGACAGGAGAAAGAAAATTCTCATCAGCTCTGGGGAAAAGTTCTGTTTTGAGGTTGATTCCTACTGTCTTTAATTCCTGAGGCAAAGACGACTGCTGTTAAGGAGTGCAGGGCTGGCTCCCTTTTGAAGAGCTCTATGAAATCTTTAATGTTCATAGAGTGCATCACTGGCCCCAGCAGAAAAGGTCTGAAAAAGGGGCCTGAAAACTCAGCAGCTTCCCTGAGGTCGTCCTGTTCAAGGTGTGGGTTTTCCTGTCAGTGCTATGGCCAGGCAATGAGACTCCACATCCATCAGAGAAATCTTGAGAAGAAAGAATTTCATGGGTCTGAGAATATCCATAGGGGGCTCAGTCTTTTAATCTAAACTGTTTTTCTTTCAGTATTTTCCTGTTTTTTTCCTGACAACTGGGATATTATGCAAGGGCAATAAACATGTAAGAATGCAAAGTTATGTTTCCCATATGAATGTAATAAAACATTGAAATTTCTTACTGAAATCTGGTGATATCCTTTGAATGTTGTATGGGAAATATACAGCCCTGGAAAAAATGTGATTAAAATGTACTTCCTGTTGGGTTCTGATAAGATAGCATACAATTTAGTGTTCATCCCATTGTGGTGCACAGAATTCTATTACTTCGTTTACTATGTTTTGTCAAATATTTTTACACTGTTACATATAATTGTACACACACACAGGGGTCTAAACACAAATATGTACACACACTCACACATATACATATATGTATGAATTAGAAGCATGCACTTTGGAATTATAGAGAACTCTGCCAAGACATTAGTCCTGTGCTTCCTTCCCCAAGACCATGTACATCCACACAGCTTTGGGAACAGAAGTTATCTTCCTGACATATTCTGTAAAACCACACTTAAATGCAACCACGGTGAAGAACTGAGAGGAGCCTGAGAGGAATGCAAGACTGTTTTCTTTTAGTTTATCACATTTATGATATTGTGGGAGCATATTTTGAAAGATACTGAGTTTTATGATCAAAACTAAGGGGTAAAATAACTTATTTTTCTTTAATAAAAGAGGTGTATAACTTTTTTTTTTCTTTAATAAAAGAGGTGTAATCACAGTACTGGTATTTTGGAATGGGGAATGTTAACTCTTTCTAAGAGATGCAAATTTTGTACTAAATTGTGCCTTTTCTCTGGCAATATAGCAAAAAAGAGGTTCTTGGTTTCTGGTTCATTTTACAATGCCT
>VZTR01027756.1:447046-470619 GCA_013400775.1 Chaetops frenatus | reverse complement strand
ATTTTTTAACTGATCATGGCATTATTTGTGCAGGACATGAAAAATGAGAGAATCAGAAATCTGCAATCTTAGCACCAGAAAAATATTCAGGAAGCTGGACAAAGTGAATGATATCAAATGATGTACCCACCATAACCACTTGCAGGTTATGGTGGGTTTTCTAAATTAAGAGATTACTGAGAGAGAAAATTAAAGGTTACCTCTAAACCTTCCCCTCCTGGGTTGGATCGAGGAAACCACAGCTACATCTTGTTATACTGTCCAGACTGGGAACCATCTTATCACAGAAGCTCTTAAGACTTTAGTTGCAACTGGCATGAAACTACTCTGCTTAGTTTTGAACTATGTGAAACACCTAATGTCCAAACAGAGGGCCAGGATAATGATTGCTGTCCATTAAATTATTTCCTTTTGCTCAAATAGCCAAAACTTTGGCGCGTATCAAGTAGAAAATGTGACCCTCAGAAAGTCAAGCCAAATGGAAAATAGGGTCCTCTACTCAAAAAAATTGGGAAATCTGGGGAATGAATATCTTATAGAAACATACATGAGCCTTAGAAGTGTATTACAATACCTCCATTTCTTTACAGGATGATATAATCATATAACTGGGTCATACAGTATGAAAACATGCTATGGTGAAAGCTGGGCTCACAAGGGTAGCATAAAACAATTAGCCACGTACAAGAAAAGAGCAACACTACAATTTAAACCATTTTATATTAAAATAAACATGGTCTGTTTGTTGTCTCTGAGAGTGGGACTACCCCCTGTGAATGGGATTAGACATTTATGAGGCTGAATTATGAAAGATATTGCACCATCTTGGATTAGTCTCTTTTTTTATCTTTATGGACATATTTTTGCAACATGCTTGAAGTAGTAAATTGCTCTTTTAATTACTGCCTTTGATTTCATATTGGTCCAGTGTACTCCCACATGATGTTTTTGCATTTTAAAAAAGTAGTCATCTCCTGATTGAGATAAACCTGTGATACTCTTATGTATTTCTAATATTACCTGTTGTCTATGTTGCTGACACAGGGATCAAATCTATGGGCTTACTGACAGAAACAAGACAGAAAGAATATAATGGTTGTCCCACAGGCAGTAATGTGTTTGAAGAGTTTGTTCAGTAGGAAGTACTATTAAAAAAAATGATGGACCAAGGAAGAAGGAGAGGGCATGCATTCAAATGCCCTCCCTGGGTCTGAAGGATTTAGCAAATATCCACTAGTGAGCTGATTTTGAAAAATTAAACTTGGTCTCAGTGTGGAATAATTGCTGTCAGGAAGAGTAGGGCAAAGAAAATACAAGGATCTGAGACCACAATTGTATCCTGCGGGACTCACAGTGGAGGCAACCTTCCACTGTCAACAAAACTCCCCAAGCAATATCTCTGCTTCTTGGGACACTCTGCCACTCCCGCTGAGTCCCCCTGTTTCAGTGACCAGAGGGAGAGCTGCACTGCACTGAGGTTCTGTGGGTGCATCTGCAGTGCCTCTTTAGTGAGGATCTCAGCCTTTTCTCCAGACCAGACCTGCCCCCCAAAAGCTGTTTAACATTCAAGCCCTCACCATGAACATCAGACATTCAGGACACGAACTTCAGCTGGGTTCTCAAGCATACACAGCACCTGCTTGTGGCTCCCCAGCCCCTCTGGTCAGCTCACCCTCTTTTAAACAGCTTGAACATTTCAGCTCGGGCTGAAGCTGAGGAAACAGCCAAAGGAGTAGACAGTGTACAGCTCATCTGGCGTACTCAACTCAGATCCATTTTTAAGAATACTCTTCATTATTCAGTGTCTCAACTGGGCTTTTATCTCCTAGGGCCTAGCCTGAAAAGGTATGAAATCACTTCTGTGATCCTACAGAAGTAAGGAGGAGGATCATCAATATGTTTGAAATTATATATAAGGACCTAGTTCATTATTAAATAACACATTGTTTCTTTTTTATTCCTGTTTTCTTAAACCCACTACTGTTTTGTTTTTTTTTTTTTTAGGTTTATGATGCAAGTAAATATCACAGACAGTATCATGTTGTTAAAAGGTAATCGTTTGGGAGAGATTTTAGGATAGCCCAGCTATCTTAAAGTAGGGAGCCAGTTCCTCTAAATTATTCATAGAGCCCAAAGGGAGCTCTACAGGAGCCTTGCTGTCTCAGTGGTCTGTAAGAAGCCTGAAGTGGATGCCTGCAGTCAGGCAGTGTGAATCATCTCCTCTTCAATCTCTGCCTCCTTCCTCTTTCTCATTCTTTCTCAGATGCCTCTATCTGCCCTTTTAATAGAGGGAAGCTTCTCAAAGTGCTTTTATTTTCCTTTTTTGCCTTTTGTAGTTTAGTTCTCCGTGTACTTTGAGATGAACACTGTCTCCTCTCTGAGAGAAAGGGTAGGGGGTCTAGTTCATAAGTGATCAGCATGCAGCGTTCTCCTGCAAAACGTGATGTTTTGTTTAAGTATCACTGCTGGACCTCGCACAGCTTGCAAATATTTCCCGCTGTCTACGTAGCTCAGATTTCATTGTCTTCAGGGTTGCTTTTTATGCTGAACCTAATGGAAGCATTTAGAGACTGCAGGGGAAAGCAACCATGCACACTAAATATCATCAGATACGCAGCAGTGGGACTTCTCAGGTAGGAAAAAGAGGTCAGATTTCATCTCTATTCAATAGCTGAAGAATCTATCTTGAGATGTGTCTATGGGACTCTGGGACAGATATGGTTGTCTTGATTATCTGTAACTAGCTGGAGTTTTTTTTTCTCCAGTCTGTAGATTAATCTTGTTATGCAGGCAAACCCTGAAAATGGTTTATTGGCATCTGCAAAAACAGTGCTCTGTGAACCTTGATCTCCTTATCCCACAAACAGCTTTGTTTAAGAAGCCAAGTCATGAACCATGAATTTTCATGTACATATATACATTTTTAGTTTGTCTTCAGAAAGCTTAGAGATGTCTCAAGCAAAACAGCATTTTCATGAGTATGTTTGCATGGTGGTAGCAAAAACACAGGAGGAGCAAGGTTAAGAGACATCTAAGTGCCTTCGCATGAATCAAGAAAGCAGAAGCTGTTGGTCACTTTTTTGGCTTTCTCAGGCCTAGCTGGTCAGACTAAATGTCAAAAGTTAGGCAATATAAGATGCTCTGGTGACCTGAAAATAGATGTTGCTGATGTATTATAATATTGGCATGGACAGCTTAGTAAAGTTGAATTTTAGATAAATGTTATTTGTATTACAAATAAAAATGTCAACAAAAACAAAAGACAAATATGTGAGTATATACAGTGACTCACTCCAGAGAATTTATGAGAACAGATAAAAGATGAAAAAAGGGGAGAAAGCACAGTGTAGATTAAGTGCCTTGCCAAGAAACTTCAGGGGAAAGCATCTGTAGGGGGAAAAGTTCTGCAGAACTGGGAACTGACCCCACATCCCTTGAGTTTCAGCCTAGCGCCTTCACTGCAGTGTTGTGTACACAGGGGTAAAGGCCATGTACAGCTATGGCTTTTGGCAGTTAAAATATGTGTAAAATCCTGGCCCAGCTGAAGTCAAGAAGCATTTTACCCCTGACAGCAGTGAGGTTAGAGGCCCTCTGACCCGGAGGAGTCTGAGGTAGCAAGGAGGTGTTGAAGATTGCTGTTGGTGGTCACCGCTGCCTGCCGACAGGCTGTTCACATGCCCTTAAAGGCTACCAGTGCCCTAAGGTACCAAACTGTCTTAAAGACTCTATGGCTTCATTTCTTCAATTCTCCTGGGCTTCATAGNAAAAAGTTTTATAGGAAGCACATTTCAATTACAGAGAAAGAGGGCATCAGAATCTTTAAGGAAAACAGAAACATCCATTACTCTCGTTCTTGAGGTTCACTACATAAAACTCTTTTCTTGGTCGTGCACAGTGACTTCAACATTTGGGTAGGCTGTTATAGATGCCATTTCAGCTCTTTAGTCTTTTGGGCATCTGAACTCATGGCTCTTGTCTCCCATCAGAGGGCTCAGAGTAAGGAGGTTGAAAAGGGTGGAAATTAATTCGTGGGTCAAGGGACTTCTCTCTTCTCTAGTTCTCAAGTTCTTCATATAAAGGCTGACTAGGAAAAAAAGATATTCTAGGCTGCTATACAATCACATAATTTAATGATCTGAGGACCCACCTCATTTCCTGTGTTGCTGCCAAGGATGTGTCTGTATTTTACCCACTCCTTTAAAGCACAGATTGGCTTTAAGATCTCCTTTTAACACTGTTAAGTCCCTGGTCACTAAACTCAGAGTCATGCTTATGCTTTTTCATCCTCACTGAACCTTGAACTATCTTAGAGTATCAGAAATACTTTAAACTAGGGAGGGTGAAAAATAATGGATGAACAACTTCTGGAATTCCCCAAAAATACCATCTCTCAAAAGAAAAACGGGGCGAAGAGCTTTAAAATTTGTTTAGAGGAAACAGCTCGTGTCAACACAGAGCTCATGATTCATGATTTTTAAGTTTATTCAGAACTACTAAACTTTTATCTGATTAAGCCAATGGCTCACAGTATGTGCAAAGCACGCTGCTGGCCTTCAAAGCTGTGGTCAGTTGGCAAGCTGATCTGATCCCTGCAGGACAGCCTCATTCTCACATCAAAGTAAGAATCCTTTTTTTTTCTTTTTAGAACTTTTCCAACACTTCTATAGGAATTTTTCTTGCCTAAACATAGGCGGGACTTGCCCCTTAAATAAATATATGCATTAAACACTGAATTAGAGGGTAGTTATTGATAATATTTTCAGACTTGCATGATCATTTGTCTGAGAAGGTCACATGCGACAATTAGGCCATGACTATTCAATGAGGTCAAAACTTTTATACACCCAATGTGTATATAAACATCTTGAACTCATTGTTCATTTCAGTCTTAGCTTACTTCCTGAGTTGGAAGATCCAAATTATCCCTTTTTAATTGTACCACAGGTAACTTTTAGAAGTTTGCTGTCAGATTGCTCTTTAATTAACTACTTTTACAATATGTAAGTCATGCTAACTATTGCTGGTGACAAGACTCTGCCTGCAAGAATAACTCATATATGAATTATATGGCAGATATCACAGAATACAAAAAGATCCGTTTATTAGTAAATCCACATACTTTTTAAAGTAATTCTTCTAAATTTGGACACACAAAGAGGCACTGGAGTAACATAAGGGGAAAACAATAATTTGGTTCTAATATGCTCAATAGAGAAAATTGAGCTGGACTTGAAAGAAGTGGTTCTCATGTTAAAAGAATTGTTTTAAGATCTGTTGAGATCTAGTTCTAATTTGTCTGAACTTGGCAGTCACTGACTTAATTTTGAAACATTTTGTTTGAAAATAGTAGTGCAAAAACAGCTGCACCTACATGCACAAAAACTCACTCTGTGTTTAAAGTCTCTAATTTTTACCATGCATTGAGATGGCATCTGTATTTAGACAGCCAGCTAAATACTGACAGCTGTTTGTCCCAGTGATTTTGTGGACTGATAAAGAACAAGATAGTGAATTTCTAGACAATGGTAGAGTAAACAAGAAGCAGAATCTTCAGATCTTACAAATATTAAATTTGTACACTATTGCTACTAACTCTAAATATCAGGGAGGCAGTAAAAATCAAAAGAAAATGGCAAGGCTTTAAATTTAAATTAAAAAAAGACTATCTGATTATATAGTGTAAGAAAAAAAGCTGTAAATATAGGGACTGGTAGAAAAGCATAAAAGCCAAGAAGCCAAACAAATTCCCTCACTTCACAAAAAAAGGCCAAACATATCTGTTAGAAAACACAAGTGATCAGATTCTTACTGCCCTGAACGATTATATCATTCTTCATTTCCTAAAATCATGTTGATGTGATGGTTCAACACTTACTTGAGGAAAGTAATGTCACTTTTTGAATTGTTAGACCTAGTTTGTAAGTTTTGCACAAGTTTTCTTACATAGATGCTATGTTTATGCCAATCTGAATCAGCTCTGTTTAACTGTGGAACTCAAAATGCTGTTTTTTCATTAAATCAAAATTTCCTTCTCTATCCCTCAGAAAGGCAGCTTCACTAGCAGTGAGAGTAACAAAAAAGCCCACCAAAAATTATTCAAGGGAGGCAAAACTGAACATATATTTAATCTTAACACTTCCCTGGAACTTACAATATTGTAAAATAGGAAAGCTTAACATTTATTGTTACAAATGCCCAAGTGGATCAAATTGGAAACAATCACTGGATATTGAACTCCAAGTAAGTATAGCTTGACTGCCAAATCTAATGACCCTACACCAACTTGCAGTTAAGATCATAAAATTTTATTTTATCCTGTTTTTTGGCCACAAACAGTCTTCATTAGCAAAGGCATGGAAATAAAATTGTGGCTGTAAAACCTTGGAATGAAACATGAAATTTAAGTATAAAAACAAAGATAAATGTAGTAAATACTGCTGTAAATGATGCCAGTTTTTCTGATTACCTAATCTTTTGTAGTATATTATTAATTAATGGCCAGACAATTAGAGATGAGAGCTGTGGGAGAAGAAAAGCACAAGAGCTAGCAGAGAAATATAAATCTCCTGTTGCATATCAGGCAGAAAAGGGGTAAATATGTGCAGCTGCATGTACTTCAAAGGCATGTCAGCTGCATGCCTATTCAGGGAACAAGAGGCTCACAAAGCAAGGTTTCCATAGTTTTACAAAGACACAATCCAGTGTCAACTACCTCGCAGTTACTGATCCCAGGTTCCAGAGAGAGCAGTTACAAACAGGGCTAACCTGTGCTGGGCTCTGGGTTCAGTCTGTGCTTGAGTGCTACCCTGAATTTCCTCTAAGGAAAGGATGGATGAGTACTCACCTTCAATACATTTTGTCATCAATGTCAAGCTCTACACCTGAGAGGAAAAAATTTCCCCTTTGAAATATGACTTGTGTGCATAGAAGTTGTGGATGTCCCATTCCTGGCAGTGGGTTGGATGGGGCTCTGAGCAACTTGTTCTAGTGGAAGGCGTCCCTGCCCACAGCAGAGGGGTTGGAACTGGGTGATTTTTGGATCCCTTCAAACCCAAATCATCCTGTGATCCTCTGGTTTCATGAATGTTCTGGAGACGATTAGACCGGTGCCCTAAAGGTTTTGCTCTGTCACGCTAAACTGTGATGCTGCAAATAGAAGTGTAAGAGGAAGCCTGGCCTCCCTCCTGTTCCTGTATCACAGGAGAAATGAGTAGGACTCAGCCCACCTGTAGACATCACTGGTTCAGATATATCCCTCTGGACTTGTCATCCAGCTCCCTTCATAGCCAGCACAGAGGAGTGGCCACCACTGGCAGTGTACCCTGTTCTGAATGCCAGGCTGGGATGAGGTGAACTCCTCTGTTTTTCCTTTCCCTTTCCCTCCAACCCAATCTTCATTAAACAACCAAACTTCCCTCCCCTTTCCCCCACCTCTGCCAACAGAAAAAGGAACAGAACACAAGAAAAGGAATATTATGAATAAACTTTTATGTTAAATTTTACTTTGGTGTTACCTAGTTTTAATAATGCAATATGCAGAGATGTGAGAACCTGAAACAGATTGATGTAAAACTTTTTTTGTATTATGTAAGAAACATTACTTCATTTTAAAAGAAGCAAAGTATTTCCAAGTCAAATATTCTAGAATATCTCATTTTTAACAAAGCTTTATGGTAACAAAAAAGAAAAGGAATAATATTGCCATTCTCATAACTCCCCTTCTTAATGCAATTTCAGTACACTTCAAAAAAGCAAAAAGTGAGGAAAACCCCATTTCAACATCTTTGTCAATTATTTCTTTGGAAAATACTTAAAAAGAAAAATAGAAACAGTTACAATATATCTTCCAATCACTTTAAATTATGCTGTTTTGAGGAAATGAATTTGTGCTTAAATATTGACTCTAGGTCAGATCATTCGTAGACGTTATCAACTTTATTTTCCTTCACTGTGTATATTACAGGCCTCTGCCCGTTCTGAGATCAGAACAAGCATTTATCAAGATGTGGAAATATAACCTTACACTATCATTTTTTTCTACTTCAGTCTCAGATAATTTTCTAGATTTTTCCTCCATTCAAGGCAATTTAACATCTATTGAGGTAAAAGTGGGTATTAGCAGAATAAACTTCAAGATCTCTGTCTTCAAAGCAGCTTGTCTAGACCATGATGTGGCGTAAGTGAAGTTTGTGTTGTAATAATGGTTGATAAATGGGATTGACAATATAACTATTTTAACTAATTCAGGTATTTTAACCAATTCCACATTCATTTAGCTCTTATTTTCTAAAAGAAATGTAATTATATTAAGTTTCTGAGAGGATTGTTTTTTGGTTTGGATTTTTTTAGTTACAAAGATGCTAAACATAAATTCTAATAAATATATTAATTATTATGACAGAAAACCTCAGTTAATTTCAGATTTGTAGCAATTTATGCTAGTACTCATCTTACTCTATTTATTACAAAGGTGGTTTAGCAAAGCTAAAATACTGATGCAGAAGTGTCAAATAAGTGGTTACAGTTAGAATGAATGGAGCCAATAAGTTATTATGTGTCAGTCTGGCAACCTTCAGAATTAGTATTTTCATAAAAACGTGGTGATGGATGTTTTCCACTGAGAAAAAAACAAACCAAACTGAAAATCAAAAGAAGTTATACATCTCTTCTGTAGATCTATTTTGTGGTTTGAATTAAGTACCATTCTTAAAGGAAACACAAGAAGTGAAGCGGCGCGGCACGAGCGGCTCAATGCTGCTCCCTTCCTGCAAGCATCTCCCAGAGGAGGGCGCTCCAGCAGGCACACAGCACACACCCCACACGGTGATCAAGCAACGGAGGCAGGAAGGGTCTTTGTGTGGAAGTCCAGCAGCAGTTTATTCCACCTACACCCTGAAGGGGTCCAGGAACAAAGATGAGGGAAAATGGAGGGTCCGGGGTTATATATGGGTACAGATGGGGTGGAGCCAAGCAGCAGGAACCAATAAACAGAGAGGGTACGGGGGAAGGTAGCTTCAAGGGGCTAATAGGGGAATAACTAGGCTTAACAAACAGGGGTACAAACCAATGGGGATGTACAGAACAGAGAACTCTCTAGAAACTAACCATACACAGCGAACTAGGGGTGTAACGGCCAACAGGCCAACAGCGGTACAGGGTACAAGAAACTTGTTAGAGACTAAACATATATGGATAGCAAGGGGTGTGGAACCAGGGTAGAGTGACAGGGGGAGTGGAACTGGGACAACTGTCATTTTATCATAGAGGCCTACAGGAGTCCATAGGAGGGGTCAATGCCTAAGGGTCATTCCTCCAAGGAATAGCCTCTGGAGGTCCCCCGGCAGGCTCACAAGCCTCCACAAAGAACAACAATAAAAAATTATTAAAAGTGAAGGAGAGGAAAGAAAATGCACTCTTGGAAGTTTATTTTTTATCCTTGGAACCTGATTTTGTTTTCTTATCCCTATTTTTCCCTTTTTCAGTTGACAGAACTACAAACCTGTGAATGAATATGTATACTTATTAGTCTGAAAATATGAAGAATTTTAAAATCTTAATACCTTAAGAAATAAATCTTTTTGCACACTGTCAAAACAAAATGAAACAGATGGTGGATTTTTGGTTTTTTGTACTATTTTCTGTAATCTTTCCTTTCTCTAATTATTCCACTGGAAGAAAGAAAGACAGGAAGGAGGAGAACTATGAAGATACACAGGTGAGCAGGCTGGCAAGAAGGAATGTAGGAAAGTAGAAAGCCGTGAAGAAAGTTTTGATTTTTTTAAACCAAAGAATTTTGAAATTTCAATATTTCTAAATAAAAAGTCTTTTCTAAAGGATAAAAATCTTTCTAACTATCTCAATTCCTAACACCTATACAGAGTTTGCTTATCTTTTTTTCTGAGGGCAAGCATCTGGCCTAAATTTAGCTCTTTCTCACTCACTATAGAAGCTTCTGTACATACATAAATGTGTGTGTACGTGTGTGCATGTAAAACCAACCATAGAGCACTAGTGGATTTACCGTACTTTTATAATTAAGTCCATGCTCCTGCATGTTAAGAAATCACCCTATTAAGTGTTGCCATACAAGCAGTAGGTGGGCTTAGAGTTTATATTTTCTTCCTTATTTAAAATGTATATATTAATGTTTGAAAATTCCCATTCGGTGTACGTAGTGCATTGAGACCAAAGCCAAGAGCATAAAACCACTGCCAACAAAAACTAAATATGTAAAACAGGTTCCCTTAATTCTACATCAAAGTTTTCTATTGCTTCGTAAAAGAAATCTACAACAATAGCAGGAAATTGTAACAAATATGTGATGGGGGATGGGGTAGCTTGTAAACCTAATCTAATTCCTGTTTAAATTAACATATATTGTAGTAGTTTAGGGGCACTTGTGCATGATTAGTCATATATTTCAGAACAGAGCAGCCTTACTCCCAAGAATAGAAGGGAAAAGTGAGGCCCACCTGAGGGGAAGCAAGAGGGGCAGTTTTCCCAGCTGCCTCCTTGAGCAGAGGGAGGGGTCAACAGGCAGCAGGGGCATTTCCCAGATGATACCAGATTTTGCCATATATAGGCTAAATTCAATGAGTCAAAAAAAAAATATTGGGTTTGTTGTAAAAATATGTGAAGCCTGAGGCTGTTTAGAAGACCTTGACTGTCCTATGGCTGAGTTTTATGATGCAAATGTCCATATCCAAGACTTCCAGGCAAGCATTGATCCCTGATGAACAGTCCTGCAATACTCTTGCCATTCATGACCCACATATAATACCTTGTACAGTAGTTCTAGGATGTCTCATTAATAAAAGGAATATTACACTTCTGGAAATTTTGAGCAAACCAAGCAGTTTTTCAAAACACACCCACACATTATTTGTAAGTTTGACTGAAAAAAGGGACACAAAATGTGCTGGGACACGAATAGACTAGAGCAAAGGGGGAATTTGGTATTTAAAGTCAGCAAAAATGCAGAAGTCAAACTTTGAGGAAGTGTTGGCTTGACTATGGTTCATATTGGTGCTGGGTGGTACTGCCTGACTTTTCCATGATGTCAAAACCAAGTAAGCTATCACTATATCTCAGGGTGTGAACATTACCCTTAAACATTTTGGACAAGGGTGAAATACCCTTGAAATACACTTTTCTCTTTTGTTTCCACTTGTTGAACCTCATGTTCATGCTCTCCCTCTCTCTCTACTCACAGACTTATAGGTTATTTGTACACTAATAAACTAGATGCTGACAGGCATTATTCACAGGCACTGGCACATTAACATCTGTACAGTTACTCTGTGAAGTGCCCTTGGCATGTTTAATGCACTTGCCAACTAGTGTTGTCTCAAACAATGTCCAAACATGGTTCAGAAGTTAGCATGATCCAGGGACAATTCCCAGTAGGGAATGAGTACATGAGCACTGTTGGCTCATGCTCAACCTGCTGTCCATCAAGACCTCCAAATCATTTTTTTCTGCAAAGTTACTTTCTCTCCGATTGGCCCTCGGCCTGCACTGTTGCATGGTGTGAACTCATCCAAATGCAGGGTGTTCCATTTGCCTATTTTAAAATTCTTTAGGGTCTAGTCAGAGCATTGTTTGTTGAAGTCCTTCTGACTGGCAGCTCAGCTTCTCCCAATTTAATATAGACTGCAAATTACCTAAAGATGCACCCCACCAAAGTGATTGGCTCAATAACGAAAGCATTAAAAATCTCTGGGCCCAATATAAATCACTGTGGGACACCACTAGTTACCATCACCAGCTGGACTTCATTCCACTAATCACATCCCCTTGAGCAGTGGTACAACCAATCTTCCACCTTGCTGGGTTGTGGGTGTTCTTCCCTTTTGTTTCTTTTCACCTTTGGAATTTTTTGGCCATCGGTTGCTAAGGAACCATAATGACTGCATGTTTAAGAAGAACAAAAGAAGTGATTGAGCTGAGGGGAGAGGGGATTGTTCAGTTCTGAGGGTTTTTCTCTCAGCGGGGTTGGGGATTGGGCTGGCAAAAGGCTTGGCTGGAGGAGGGGCTGGCATTCTCGCTCTGGACTTCCAGGGAGAACGTTTCAGAGCTGCTGTTGGACCGCTGTGGAGAGCTGTTTCTTCTGCCGTGGAGTGAGTGACCTGTTTCCATCTGGGTGGGCACCTGGGATCCCTGAGCTCGCCTCTCCCTGCTCTGCTGGNCGCCCCCACTGCTGTGCTGCAGCCCCTGCACCCCCCTGCCTGCTGAGAGTGCCCTGCTGTGCCAGCCTGCCACTTTCCCGAGAGTTCTGCTGGGCCACCAGGATTGCCTGCCCAGGGGGTTTGTGAAAGTGGAACTTTCTCTTCCATCCCTCCCCATCCTGGCTGACCTGCCATCGCCACGTGCTCCCCGAGCTTGG
The DNA here is from genome assembly GCA_013400775.1 of Chaetops frenatus. Lineage (NCBI taxonomy): Eukaryota > Metazoa > Chordata > Aves > Passeriformes > Picathartidae > Chaetops > Chaetops frenatus. Next base: position 458,234 of record VZTR01027756.1, on the reverse strand, counting down.
GCCACCAGCGCCCCCTGCAGCCGCAGGGGAATCATTGCACCTGCCCTGCCCACCGGGCGCCGCCAGCGCCCCCTGCAGGCTGTGACCAGAACTGCACCGAAAAGAAAGGTGGCTGCAGGGCAGATGGCTCTCACTGGGTTCCTGGTTCTGTTTGTTGTTAGTGCCATAGTAGCTTTTGTTTGTTTGCTTTATTATAAGTACTAGTAAAGAACTGTTATTCCTATTCCCATATCTTTGCCTGAGAGCCCCTTAATTTCAGAATTACCATAATTCAGAGGGAAAGGGTTTACATTTTCCATTCCAAAGGAGGTTCCTGCCTTCCTTAGCAGACACCTTTCCTTCAAACCAGGACACACCTACATGATCATCTATTTACACCATCCATTTTTCACTGGTTTGGTGACTGTGATGCTCTGGAAGTCTGTGCCAAAGTCACCCCTGGATTCAGGCTAAACCACATCCATTTTTTCTGTCTTTGTCCATAAAGCCACTGAAGACAATTTGAGTAGTCCAATATAATTTCACCATTGAGAAGTTCCACTGTTGCTGTTCTGAGCTGTTAGAACAAAGATATCACCAGATAACATAGTCCCAGCTCTAAAGAAAGGAACAGAAGTGAAGGAGAAGAGTGGTAGACCCACATGTCCAGGCAGCAGATAGAGGAGAGGACTGGGCCAGGAAGAGCACAGAGATGTAAAAATGTAGTATCAAGAGAAGTATGAGTGACATAGCCACAAGTAGCATCATAGAACAGTTGAGGTTGGGAAAGACCCTTAAGACCTTTGAGTCCAACTGTAAACCTGCATCTGCCATATCCACCTCTAAACCATGTCAGTAAGCATCACATCTACGCGTCTTTTAAATACCTTCAGGATTGGTGAGTCCACAACTTCCCTGGGCAGCCTGTTCCAATACTTGACAATCCTTTCAGTGAAGAGGTTTTTCTTAATATCCAAACTAGACTTCCCCTGATGCAAGTTGAATACATCTCCCCTTGTTCTATCACTTGTTACTTGGGAGACAATGCTGACACCACCCCATCACACCCCCTTTCGGGGAGTTGTAGAGACCAGTAAGGTCTAACCTGAGGTGATGTGGCCGAAGCTGCCCGAAGGCTTCGGCACATAGGGAAGGGGATGTCCACGGCACGGCCAAAGCCCCTCGGGTGGAGCCAAGCTCCACTCCATAGGCAGCAGCACTCACACCAGGTGGGAGTGAGGAGAGAGAGGAGGCCTCAAGTATGGCATTCAGCAGTTTTTTCCACCAAGGGAAGCCAGGGGCTTGAGATGCAAAGGGCAGACATGGTTATAAGGGAGAGAGGAGTGTGGGGGGGGAACAATCTCAGGACCAATGGGGAAGGAAAAGGGGAAGTGCCCCAAGTGGGGTGGCCGGCAGCCCCCCACTAGGGAGCACCTGGGGGAAGGGATACATTTGATTCCACCAGTAGGGAAGCAGGGAGAGAAGTCTCTAGAGGAAAGGCGGGGAGGGGAAGGATTGACATGTTCTCAGGGGACAGACACAGGGGGAGGTGGAGCAAAATGCAGAAGGGGGAAACTGGGGATGAACTATATACATTTGGGGGTAGGAGGGTACAAATCATAAATACAGGTAAAACATAAGAAAAACCACCACAACACTGAGGCACCTTTTCTCCAGACTGGACAATCCCAACTACCTCAGCCCCTCCTCACAGGACTCATTCTCTAGACGTAAGTAGTTGCATTATCATTTCATACAACATAAAATTAGAACCATAGCACTGCAGAGGTGTAATCATGTCATTCATCATTGTGGGGGACTGCAAGAACTAACTCTCCAGTTTGTGGGGATAGAAAAAGCCTCTCTTAGGATGCAATGCAGTTCTAAATGTATCCCAGTTCACTCCCAATGGGTTCTCTGTCTCCCTGCCACTTTTCACCCCTCTGTTCTCCCATCCCTGGTTCCCCATGGGTCCCTGCTCTCCCTGGCCACTCCCTCCCTGTCCCCTCATTGGCCCAAAGCCCCCAGACCATTGGCTTCCCCCGCCCCCCTGCCCTCACTGTAAAAGTCCCTGTACTTCCTAGTTCTGTGTTCTTTGTCCCTGGATTCCTTCACAGGTAGAGTAAACCATGTGGAACTCTACTTAAGAACCCTTCTCCTGTTCTCATAGTTGGAGGGTTACAATGCTATCCGGAACCCCATGCCATTACACATCATTAGCTCAAAAACACAAAACATCATGGTATCTCTGACTTTCATTATAGACTGTGCAGCTGAGACAGAAATCTTGGTCACTGATTCAGACCCTGGTGATTGTAGTGCCAGGTCTTGCATGAAGAATTCTATGAATACAAAAAATTACAGTAACTAAATTCCATTGGCTTTTGGTGGAGACAAGAGACTCTGTGGGTACTATTTCATGCAGTATTAGAGCATGAGTATTCTTGGAAGAAAAGCAAAAGGGAGCTATTGAGATAAGAAATCCTTTTTAATAGAATTTAGATGTTACAGTAAATATAAAAGTTTCACACATACAGACATGACTTGGAAGCACAAATCTGATCTATACATGTAATTTAGGCACATAAGAATCCAAGACTTACTACTTTTGACTGGGATTGCTGGTTAACAGGGCAGCCTAAGATTGCTACATTGGTGGGGCTGGGGAGATAAGTCTTTGTCTGAGCTGCAGAAGTTCCTCTTTCCAAACAGATGACAAAGGGAAAAAGTACAGGAAAAAAAGAATAGTTTTAAGGAATTCAGAAAACAAACATTCATTCTGCACCTTCATGTAGTCAACTGAGAGAAGGAAAAGAATCTAGTGGCATACTAAAAAGAGGCTCATCTTTCCAAAAAGAAGCTGCTTTTTGTAACATGACCTTTGAGTGACCCATCATATCCCAGTCTGTGGTCTCTATAATAAAATAAAAAGATAGGGAATTCTACATAAAGCTGTGACATATTCCTGCTGGCTCAGAGACACTACATTGTGCTGATTATGTTGATGCTTCCTTCATACTGCTGTACTTGGCACAGGATCACAATGAGAGGCTGAAACACTATTTTTTTGCTGGCACAGAGCCACAGCAATAGTAAAGAATAGGAAAGAAGAGTTCTCTGAGATATCTGTAGTCTTTTTAAAGAAGAAAAGAATAGAACCATGCTTAAGAGTTGCAAATTCCCCACTTGCAGCCCAAGGGAATTAATCTCATTAAGACTGCAAGGTCAGTAGGGCAAGTATTCTGCTTTAAGTAACAGAAAGCATCAGCAGCAAAATGAGCATGTGATAGGTGATTGTCTTCCCTCAGCAGTACATCCTAGCTCCTGCAAGCCTTTGCCTGTAGGGTAAGGGGATTTTGTCCCCAATCTGTTTATGTAACACTATGTTTCAAGCACTGCTGCAAGCAAGGTTTTGGAGTCCTGTTTTGTAACTGCTCTCTCTTGGGCTAGCAGCTTGTGTTATTTTCTCCTTTCCTTCATGCTGCGGAATACCATACTGCACCATGCTGCTCTGGGAGAGCAGAGTTGTTGGGGTTGAGAGATTTAGACTTATATATGCCCCATCTGAGGTTTTACTCCATGTTGGTCTCAAGACTGCAAAACTTGAAGTGAGGTAGCTCAAAGTGAACTTTTGCAGGCTCTCCAGAGGTTGAGAGCTGCTGTTCCAGAGCTGGGATTTTCCCTTCCACCAGATTGAAACAGAAGGTTTGTTTGTTTTGATTTTTTTTTAAGAAGCAGAGCTAAACATTCTCCAAAGGAGGTGTGTATATTGTCCTTTGTATATTGTCCATGGGTATGGTCGGCTCAAGTACCAGTATGTTATAAAGTAAAGAATTATATATTCAGAGTCATGTGACACTCAGGGTGTCACCAAAATATCCCTTGTAACCCGATGTCCTTCCTTGCAGCCTGACATCCTTACTTATTAGGTCTATATTTTATATATTGGGGTTTTTTTGCAATGCATAAAATTTTTCCATTTATTAAAATCCACCAATACAAATACATTAAATTTATATTATTATATTACCTGCTACTTTGTTCTAGCTGTTGCCCAATTAAAATTAGTTTAAAAGAACTAAAGTTTTTCACTAGAACCTTGGTGAAACTTGAAGGACACATAGTGATAGGACAAGTGGGAATGGATTCTAAACTGAGTGTAAGTTTAGATTGGATATTAAGAAGAAATTCTTTACTCTGAGGGTGGTGAAGCACTGAAACAGATTGTCCAGAGAAGCTGTGAATGTCCCATGCCTGGAAGTGTTCCAGGCCAAGCTGGATGAGTCTTTAAGGAACCTGGTCTCGTGGAAGCTGTCCCTGCTCATGGCAGAGGGACCAGAACTAGATGATCTTTTTAGTCCTTTCCAACCTAAACCATCCTGTGATTCTGTGAAAACTGGTAGAATATTCAACACAACTAGTCTGGTATGTCAAAGGCATGGTAATCAGTAACTTGTTCATTCAAAACACTTTTTCCACTTTTGTTACAGTCAAATTGAGTTCACAAGGACAGGACCTCAATGTTTGCCTACAGGGGCACAGTGCAAGCCAGTCATGACCTATATCCATCATGTCTTGAGCAGCATCAGTGTTATAAATAAACATGAGCTGTAAGGAGAAAATATAAGGAAGAATCTTCTCCCAATGTCAATAGTTACCATGTACCAAAAAATGCACAACGATGAATATCAGCTAATCAGGATGTGTTTGTTAGATGGTTTAAAGTTTTAGAAAAGTTATACATCAATATGGAGATCGAATACCTGAACAGTGTAAATATTTGGAAGGATTGCATTAAAGTCATTGGTTCCCCGGATGGTGCTGTTCCTATTTAGGAAAGGAAGAGCTCACACCAAAATCACAGCAGGAATATTTAACTTTCTACCTCCCTGAAGTCCTTGTCTATCTTTGAAAGAAAATTTAGCTGTATTGCAGGCTGTGAACACTCTGGCATGATACTATTATGTACCACATAGAATTAACTCCCCTTCCAGAAGTAATATCAGTGATAAATTTCTTTCTTTAAATTTCCTTTGCATGAGACAGTCAGAAAGGGTTCATTTGCTATTTCTGATTACACATCTGTCTGTTATTGGTGATAAATCCTCAAAATATGCTATCCTTGTCCAATATTTTGTGTGATTAAGTACCTGAATTACTAATGGATGCTGACATCTTACAGAGGTCTTGTTGATTAAAAATTTTCTAGTTTATCTGTACAGCAAGGTTCTATCTTTGGCCACTTAGTTTTGTAGTTTCCATTGACTTTGGTTAGAATTGTTCTGGAGTTGAAGAGGGACTGGATCGGGCTGCTGCTTGCAGCTTTCAACTTAGTAAAAAATCTGGTTTATACATTCAGACAGAAAGGAGAGAAAATACCAACCTGACAAAAAGCTTTGTGTAGAGGATGTGTTTGTTAGCAAAATGAAAGCAAGACATCATCCCAACTCTCTGCATGGTTTGGCAGTTTATGAAACAAGCCAAAGGAAGCTGCGTGTGGCCTGAGCCACGCTAAAGACAGCTCCATGAGCAGGGAGTTACAGGCGGTTTCAACACAAGGAGTCAAATGGCTATTCCTAGGACTAGGCCTTTTTTTATAAACAAAAACCAAATGAAAATGTCCCAGTTATTAACATTGGAAGAGTTGGCTACTGTGCACATACAGTATATTTCCATTACATTTTAAAATCAATTCATAAAACTGCAGGCCAACATTCCAGAGAAGTAGTGCTGGCCATGAATGACGTCCTGATTGTGAAATGGGATGGAAAATGCACTCTTAAATGCACAGTGGACACATTTTGCTAAATGCTAACAACTGGGACATTTTAATTTGTTTTTGCTTATTACAAAAATAAACAAAGTAAACAAAAGGCATGAGTGCAAAGCAAGGGAGTTATTAAAACGAGCCTTTCACTTAAGTCCTTCTGGCTTAGCCATCTTCTGTACAATTTAATTTCTAGAGCGTATTCTCTCAGCTGGTTCCATTTAATTTTGACTACCAGATGTGAACATGGGTCCATTCCATGGCTTAAAGAGACAGCAATGTGGGCAATTAGAGCACTCTCAAATTTTTAAAGCATTGTTTTTGCCATTGTAAGAAACCTTTTTTTTTTCTTTTTTTAATTGAGGCAGTTTTGGGAACATGTTACCTAGTGAGGAGCTGGGTTCACAGCTGAAGTAGTCATCTCTTATAGGTGTGAGAAAGGCATTTCCCTTCTTACATACTCAGCTCAGACCGCCACCTTATAGGCAGTCTGCAGTGTTTAAATATGCAAAAGCTGTTCACTCTATGGGAACAGGACAGACTGGGGGCTTGAGAGGAGAGGAAATCTATAAAGTATGGTCTGTCCTGTAGGGAATACCAGAGGGAAGAGCAGATTCTTCCCATCATTTACAATTGCACATGGCAGTCTGACCATCGGGTTGAATAGGCCTGAATGTTTCAGAGGTTTAAAGTACAAAGGTGTTCATTTATAAGGAAATCCAGGTCTCTTGTGCAGCTGTATGGAACACAGGAATTTAGAATTGAGAAGGATTTTCAGATTTCACAATTTGTCCTCATTCACATTTGGAAACAAACCTAGTTATTTCAAAGGACTGCATGAAAGACAATGAAAATGGTTTGAGGTCAGTCAAAGCATTGTATTACAGTTTTGAGTTTTGTATTATATAATATACTTTATATTAAAAACAAATCAAGAAAAGAGTCACTCTAAAATCAAAACAGCTTGTTCTGGAAAGCTGTAGCAGGAGGCTCTGGCTGTGTCCACATGAGCAAGTTGTGCAGCCCAGGAGTGGGTCTGCAGTGAGAAGCTGTTGGTGTTGGGGACCTGACATCTGTACTAGACACGCTTTCAGGGGTTTTGATTCACACTAGCTCCAGTCTGTTCCCATGGTTTAAACATTTGAAACTGTTTGGAGTACATTAGCTGTGCTTCTGGAGCACATCTTCCAGTCAAATTTAATCTGAAAGGAATCCAGTTCACTCGCTCAGAGACCACTCTGTGATGTGAACTGGAGTGTGGTAAGTGGGAACAAACGGGGGATTCGTTTCAAAAGTGCACTTGAGAGCTGAATGAACACGCTGAACCAGATTCCCCTTTTTCTATCTTTTTAAGGCCATATTTCAGAGAAGAGGACATTTTTTTCTGCAAGTTTTTCAACTGTTGAGAGTTCTTTTTGCCAGCTTTATTTAATGCTTCTCCTTCCAGTGGGAATCAAACAAGAAGCAGGCACCCATTTCAGTGCCCTTACCCCACCCCTCCCCAACTGTATCGAGGGCAGGAAGGCTTCTTCAGTCCTAGAATCGCTCTACAGCAATGTCACCAGATCCTGCCATATCTGGCAAATTCCCAGGGCAAACATATGGGAAGCATGTGTCGTGATTTGGGGCAGGGGTTATTATTTTCTTAATCACTGCCACAACTGTGCTCTATGTTTTTTCTTTTCCCTGAAATGCCACTGGATTTGGTTTGAACACAAATGTTACTCCTCCTTGTTCCTCTTCTTCTCTCCTTGGAAACTCTTTCATACAAAGGCTCTGCTTCACTCAAGTGGCATAAAACAAAGATGAACTCTCTGAGATATTACACCGTGTAGGACTAAATAATTTTGCAGTGTCTGTTCCTCATTTGTCTTTTTCCTTTAAAAGAAAATAACAAATCCCCCTTTCTATTCCCCAGTAATCTTTCAGGGCTTGTATATCAGCTAGTTACCAGCTCACTCTCCTTGTTCTTCCTGATATTTTTCTTTTTCAGGTACAACAAACTATCAAATATATGGCTGATACCAAAATGTCAGGAAGGGAATTTCCCTACACTAGGAAGTTTATTTAACTGGATTTTGGTTTCGGGTCCATTCCTTTACATTTCCAACTAAAATAATTGCCTTTGATGCAAGTGGCAGCTGGATTATGGCTAATTTTTTATTATACAAATAAATATTTTTCTGGAGTACTTTTGGGTGCAAAACACTAAAACTGCCCTATTGGAAATTTCAGAAACACATTCTTGCTTATTTTTGAGCAGTTTAAATTTGACTTGGTGTTTAACTAATTAGCAGAACCTAGAATTAGTTCTTACTGAAATCACCACCAGAATTTTGACTGATTTTAAACCCATATGTCCATTCAAGTAATAAGATATTGCTGCATTAGAATACAAAAAGGGAATTTTGATGTCAACCCCAAATCATAGTACAGATTATGGCAGAAGTACCTTGATTATATGGAAACCTACCTGTATGCATTTATAAAAGTGCTTTGTTTCCTGTTTGCCATTTCTGACTGTCTTTCATTGTGGATTCAATCCCCATTTTGCACTGCTGCTACAAGGTATTTTCTGAGTACTTAAATTGTTGCCCTATATGCATGAAAATATTCAAACACAGAGAAAAGGCAATGAAGTTCCAGGTAGAATCTTGGTCAAACGTTCTTGAAAACAGCTAGAGTGCAAATTTCCACACAAAGGATGTATCTGGAACTGGTACACTCATCGTTCTGGAAGGTTGGAGGAAAGTAGTACTGGGAGCAGAATCCTGGTGTTCAGCTGCAGAGCAATTCAGCCAAGACTACAGCAATTATTATTAAATATTATTGTGTATTTTAGTATTTTTTTTTCCTAAATGACCTTATTGTTTAAATAAGGGCATTCACTGAGCTAAGGTCTTGACCTGAGATAATCCTCTTGGCTGTGGATGTTAAGATAGAAATAACCATAGCAACCATAGAGAATTTCATAAAACATTTGTTTGCTTCTGTTTAGCTAGAAAAGTCCAAATAAAAAATGTCATATATATCTGGAGTGTGTTATACATTGTGCCATAAATGTCATTTGTTAGTTGTTTCTCTTTTTGTGGTTTGGGAGGAAATTCCAAATGTAGCTGAGGGAATCTGGCTTTAAACACACAGAGGGCCCTCATTCACTATTGAAATGCATTCTGGGAGGACTGCAAGATGTTTTGTGCAAGCAAAATTTGCCTGCACATGATAAGAGATATTTTAGGAAAGCAAAGTAGAATCAGAGTAACTGAGAAAACATAGATCAAGTTTCTTAAAGGGGTGTGCTTATCATGACCCAGAAAAAGATGTTGTTTCATCGATGCATTTGAGACTGGAAAAATTTCTGGTGTCTCAGAAAGGCAGAGACAACAAAACCTTTTCCTATAGGACAAATTTCTGTGTAAGCTTTGTCCCAAGCAAGGCTTTGTCTAAAGGCATATTCCTTAGAGGACTTCCCAAGAGACTTATAGATGGTATCATGCTCCAAACACTATTTAAGGCTACATTTTATCTTGTTTGATTTGTGACATGAAACATAAAATAAACATATCAACAGAGAATAATCCTAGTTTGAGACTGGTTTAATTTACCCCATACCCAAAAGGAATGTAACTGTCCAAACTGAAATTATCTTCCAGCAGTGACAAGGCTGTATTAATGACCATAGCTGGTAAAAATCTGATTTTTACCATCTCATCTGGAAAAGAAGCATTTACAGTAGCATACTATGGCATTGTAGTGCACTGCTCGGTCAGTGGAAGAAGAAATATCCCCTCAAATGAGTAACCCTGAGATTTTGAAAAATCCTGGTTTTACAATCTTTCCTCTAAATTTGAGAATTTGGTGAGTCTGACAGGATTTTTCCTGTGGGAAATATATGCAAAATTGTAATGAATTACGGGCCTAATTAAGTCATTATTCCTTCACCTCTTCATGTATTCTGCTTCAGTAAGAGTCTAGGGAGACACCAAATTCAGTTATTTTCAAAACAGAACTTGGTAAGCTTAATAGAGCTGTAAACATGGTGGCTCATGACTGTCTGCTGAGCAAGGAAGGTCATTTTGTGTTATATTCTGTGCATATCCTGTGAGAAGGTGAAGTACTTTTGTGTCTGAGATGGGATCATGATGTAGCTTCACTCACCTGATAAGGCTTCAGGAGGACAGAGTGAGACTCTGGCTGTATGAGACAATCAGGCAGGGTGCCACAGGGAAGTTCTTTTGACAAGAGAGGACACAAGGACATCTTTGTCTCAATTCATATCCGTAATTGTCTCTAAACTTCAGGCATTATGTGAAGTTTGATTTGAAGCTAAAGAAATGAAATTTTTTTTTTTTAAATTTTATTTCAGTGCCTACAGAATCCAGTAAAATCCAGCTGTCAGTGAAGCTGGCTTCCTGATGTTTTCACTGCTTGCTATATTTGCACATTACTCTTCAAAAGGAGAGACAGTGGCCCAGGTACTGGTAAGTCTGTGCAAAATAGAGTCAAAAAAGAAGCAGGAGTTAATCTCACTCTGGAGATATGCCAAGCACTGCTTAAATCAGGAGCTGAGTCAAAGGAACTGAAGATATTTTGACATCTTGATCCAAGTAGGAAGAAGCCATCAAAGGCAGCTTGAGGCAAAATTCACTGGCTGCACACACTGGAGTACTATCAAAGAAATCTTTGAGGTAACCCAGCCAGCATCGTGAAGAGAAAGCCTCAAGTCTCTCTGCACTTCAAGGCTCACCATAACTCATGCTTATTTTCAGAGTGGCTGGTTCCTCACATTATGCATGGTTCAACCATTTCTGCTGTATCTTCTATTATTGCAGAATTGTATGACAGCTCAGTGACCTTTCCAAAAGTGCAAATATCTGGTATTACATGCTGCAAGGTAGCATGGGATATGAGTGCAGGCTGATCACAGGAGCAGTGGAGAAAAACTGGAGTCGGTCCTGGATGTGTTCTGGGCCTCAGGTTTTGACAAACACAGCCCCTTTCTAACAATGATTCGATAATTTGTGCTTACCAAGGCGGAAGACTTTTTAGTTTCTTTTGTGGAGGTCATTGCCTATACCTCAGGTGTCAACAGACTGAATGGTTATAACACAAATCTCAGAAGTTAAAAAAAACTCAAACATTGTCACATGATCAACAAGTAATGAATTTGGGCCTTTATAAAACTAAAACAAAGCACTGTAAAGAGCTTTAAGAGTGCTAAAAGGATGACAAATACTACACACCAATTCAGAATAAAGACACGAATTGCAATGCATTTGGACAAGAGTGAAGTATTCACACTCAGATTCCAGAATATTTTCCAAGAGAGATGAACATATGGTGCTTCTGCAGATATTCACAGTATTTTATCTTCACCAGAAATATTTACATCATAAAAAAAAAAAAAACTAATTATTAGCTTATACTACAAAGCCCAGCACA
>VZTR01027756.1:432343-442591 GCA_013400775.1 Chaetops frenatus | reverse complement strand
TGGCATAAGAGGAAGATCCTGCACATACACACATGGATTCCTTTCTCAAGCATAACATCTTTACTAGACATTTAGTGACAATGACAGACAGGATAACAGCCAGATTTGAATGGATTGGGGCAAAATAATACTAATAAAATGCATCACAAGATATAAACAAGGTAAAATTTGTAGATTTCCTTTTCTTAGACTAATTGGTATAGCTGTAAAACCACAAGAACCCTTAGGCACACAGGTTCCATATTAGGTCTAAGATAAAGCCTCAATTTAGGCATGAATAAGCCTTTCCATGCCTTGGACTCTGATTTTTTGCTCTAGTTTTACCAGAGATTTTAGGTATAATTCTTGTAATGAAATGAAAAATATCAGGCTTTCCTAATACTATATTGGGTAGCAGATTCCAGACCAAAGTCTGAAACCTTACATTGATTTGTGGAATTAAAAAAGTAGGCTTCTTGGCTTGTTGTAGAAAAGGTTTAGGGTGTATTGGTTTGGACAATCATGCCAATTAAAGATGCAAGAAATTATCCAGTATTATAAAGCTAATGGATCCAACTGGCCAACATTTTCACCAATATTACCTTTTTGTCATCCAAAGAGGTCATGTATTTCACACACACCCCAGAAATCCTTCTTTCATCTATGTTCAGTTCAGGGGAGAATGTGCCTCCCTTACCCCAAAATATTGGCAGGTATATGAGGAGCAAAAATTTCTATTAAAAATAGACTTTTTTTGGATGACATTAAGACTTTGAACAATTTGGCATCTATGGCACCTGATGGACTTGCAGTCTACTCTGTTTGTGCTTTTTCTCCTTCATCACAAGCTTTTATAAGATAATATTGAGTCTTTTAAATTTAATTAGAACCTTATTTGATTCCCTTTCTGGATCTGGATTTGGCTCTGCTAATCATGGTCTGAATCTTTTTCTGTTCTCCATACCCAGTAAAAATATTATTAGATAGCTCTTTGTTGTGGTATTTCACAATCTAAAATGTATGCTTCTCTTTGAAAATATTATACACATCACTTCAGCACAGTATTTCAGAGACAATCATAGCTGGGCTGAGTAAATCAATAATTCTCATGTGAAGTGCATTCCTTAAATATATATTTTAATTCTTCATTTATTTAGAAGCAATTATACAGATTTCTACTCACTATTAGAAAAATAATAAAATTTTCCTTGCTAATGTTTCCATTGTCTTGGGTCTTCTTAACCAAGATATTAGTGACCATGAGTACATGGAAAAATTTTGTTCTAGTGAGTTACCTCTGTAGGGATAACTGTAGGGGGATACTGGATTGACCATTGGAAAACCACAGTGTGAGTGCAGAAACAAGAATTTAAGTATGAGGACAGAAATTACGCAGGTCCAACCACTGGGCCTGACCCATACTAGTAAGTCTAATAGCAGTGTAGCTGTGCATTATCTTATCAAACCAAGTATTAAGGTTTCTTTTCACATTTCGATTTATGTATTGTCATATTCTATTTTACTGACCTTCGGCACATTAGCCTGAGAAAACTGCATTTACTTTGTGTTGTAGATCAATTTCTTAATTGGAATATGGAAGATGCTGCTCCCCGATGCTTATCCTAGGAACCTTAACAGTCAGATGAACCTCAGCAAAGATTTAGTTACAAAGTTAGTCAGGATGTTGTTTTCCAATGAGAATATTTAATGAAAAGCATGCCTAGTGTATTTTGGTTGCAATTCTAAATACTTCAGTGTTAAAATGTTAAATCACTGCCATACATTCTTCTTTTCATTTACAGGTTGTGTTGCCCACCTAGATGTCAAATACTGTTGTATTCAATGGGACCACTCACACAACTGTGGGATTTTGTATCACATGATAGTTTGAGGGGCCACACAGAGTGGAAGCTTGTGAAAAACACACTGTAGTACCCCAGAATTGAAGACACTTTTCAGCAACTGTTATTATTGTAAAAATGCCTGTTTTGCAAAATATAACTTAAAAAAAAGACAGCAGGGAAAATCTAGAATCTTCATTCAAATACATTTGAAAGAAAAAATTGTGAACATTCTAGTACATTTCTATTTCCAAACTACTTGCTTGATGGANAGAATGTGCCTCCCTTACCCCAAAATATTGGCAGGTATATGAGGAGCAAAAATTTCTATTAAAAATAGACTTTTTTTGGATGACATTAAGACTTTGAACAATTTGGCATCTATGGCACCTGATGGACTTGCAGTCTACTCTGTTTGTGCTTTTTCTCCTTCATCACAAGCTTTTATAANGCTATGAACATTTTACCAATAAATATAATTTGTTTATTACTCAGCTTCAGACAATTAGTATCATGCCTACACTAATGCAGAAAACACCAATACCAGCACTCTTTCTAAGTTCTTTCTTTAATGAACTTCTTCAACAAGAAGAACCAAAATCCTGAAACAAACTTTATGGATCTACAAATGTAGGGATCTCCCCTAACTCAAACAAAAATTTACATTCCAAAGGAGATGATCCATGCCCCAAAATACAAAAATCTAAATAATTTATGGATTGGAAAAAGAAAGCATTGTCATTACCTTTTAAAAAAACATATTTCTCTGCCTATGAAGAAAAGAAATTTATATTGTTAACTCCATGCAGGTCTATCTTGTCCTACTATTCTGCCTGATGGAGATTAATCTGTAGTAGCAATGAACTCACCTTTTGCAAAACTCCTGTTAAAAGTCCACCCCTGAAATCAAACATAGGGTCACAATATGTCTTGACATTTTTAAGGGATCCTTAAAGAATGTCTACAAAAGAGTAACACAATTTTGATTTTTCTTTTTGTCCTTGAGGTTTTCTCTATAACTGCAGGGCTCTGTTTGCCACTCCTATGTTAACACCACTGAGTCATGAACTCTTCAAGAACAAGGGCATAAACCCAGGAAATTCACTCATGTCATACCTGAGGTTCTATCTTTGATATTTGGCATCACACCAAGCAATGCAGGACTTTAAGGCACGTTAATGTAGTATTTGCATATGAGCCAAAAGACCTTTTTTTTGTCTCTGGCTTGTCTTTATTTACCTTATAGCTTAGGCATTCTTAACATGCATTTGTGTTGACGAGCCAGCGCAAAGGAGACTATTAGTGCTTTTTGAGCAATGAAAACAAGCAAGCTAAGCAAAAACACTTTTGAATTTTTCTAGCTTTACGTTGTAGGTTCATGGCTCCTTCCACATTGTGCTGTCAGCATATTTTACAAGCCTATATCATTTTTATAGATCATGAACAGTAGAGGCCTAAATTTTGACCCCTGTCGGGCCCCAGTAAATCTAGTTTTCCACAATCTAACTTAGCTTCTCTGTTTTCTGTTTTTCCATCAGCACTTTATCCACTCCCATGTACTTCCCTAGGTCCTGGCAACTTTTAGCTTAAACAGAGACCAGTAGTATGGAACTTTGTCAAAATGTTCTGAAGATACAAATAAATTATGCTGTGTTTTATCAGCTTTGTCTGCAGCCTCCTGAAGCATCAAATTAGCCAAGACCTTTTCTTTCTAAATCATTCTTGTTATCTCTGTTAGTTTAGCACTATGTATTTACTTTTATAACATGTCCTTTACAATAGTCTGTATTAAATACCATAGTGATGGGATTGCAGTTCCTTGAGAATGCCCTTTTCAACCCTGTACAGAGCTGTACTGCATTATCCATTCATTTCAGTTGTGGTATGTTAACTGAGTAAAACAAGCTTTCCAGTACTCCACTGCAAGGCAACCCCAAGTGCTTCGTGAATCCTAGTGCCTTTTTTTTTTCCTCTCAGATTTCTATATAATGCTCTACAGTTCCATAAAGATTTCCACTGCTGCTCCATAAAGTTTGTACAGATTCATCTTTGCAGATTTCTACTGAATATTGTGAAGCCAATAAAGCTTTTACAGCAGAAGTTTTCAAAATCTTCTCAGCAATGTATAAAACCTTTGAAAGGTAGTTGAAATATTGCTGACTATGGTTTTATTGTCAGAGAATCTCTATGCTGTGAGTTAAATGAGTTTTCATTACAACATGGATTACCTAATTTTGTAATGATTTTTGATTTGCTCATTTATAAAGTGAGCTCTTGCTGGAACAAAAATTATTTTTATAATGTTTCAAACCAGCTACTTTGTGAAGTGACTTTATATGAAGCCAGGTTTTGAACAATATTGGAACAATTCAGTTTTCCAAATGTATATAAGTAGAAAATTTCTGTTCTTAAAAATTCCTTCACAGAGATAGTTTTAAAAATTCTTATGGATTTTTCATGTTTAAACTTTGAAACTAAGGTTCTTTAGGCTTTCTTTTTACTTCAAAGCTAAGGTAAAGAATGAATAACAGTTACATTTCTGGTTTTGGGAACCATTGGAACTGCTTTCAGATTCAGCAGATTTCTTCTTATTATAAACCAGCTGCACACATGATGGTCAGAATAAGTTTGGTTTTGTTAAATCAGTATTATCAGTGTCATTAATATGTCAAGTCAAACTGAGCCTGAAGCTGCACTCCTGTTAGCTCTCAGAAGCTAGCAGAGGGTTCTTTATTAAATAAAGGACATTGGTTTTGCTAAGAAGGCTCCAATCGCTTGCAAGATGTAGGTTTCCAGGATAATTTGACAAGATTCAGGATGTTCTCCAGAAAAAATCCCCAGAAAAAGATATAAGTCACCTGTAGTTTTTGTGCCATGCCTACTAGACTTTTGCAGATATCTTGTGCAATCTGCTGCATCAAAAATGGCAGGAGATAACTGAATTCACAAGAAAGTTTTAAAGACACCTATCTTTACATACAGTTACTGAAGATGTTTTGTCTGGTCTAGTCACCTTAGTGTAGGGTCTATCTGTTTGTCTATCTGTCTGTCTATCTATCTATCTATCTATCTATCTATCTATCTATCTTCTCTCTATGTATTGTTTATGGTCTACTGATAAATAGGCTCTTCTAGTGCACAACCCATCTTAACTTACTGTAGGAATCATTGAGAAGAAATCAGTCATATCCAGAAGCCTTCTTTTCTGTCCCTTACTTGTCTCTTGGGTTATGTGTATATCCTATGGTACAGGTTTTGCTGGTCTGCATGTGCAGCAAAATAACCAAATCCATCATCAGTGCAGTACTTGAGGCACAGTGCAGCTCTTTAGCAGGAACATGACAGTTCTCTAGATGTCTGTTAAGGAAACTTTCCTGTCCCACCATCCAGGAGCCACTCTGGCAGTCACCCCCATGCCACCTGAGCTGGGGCTGAAGCCCCATTGCTCCAGTGAGCTGATGGATGCCTCACTTCAGTGTAAAACAACACAACATGCAGAACTGGGAAACAACATATTTATGTTCACATGCTTATTATCCAAGCTACTAAACTCCACTGGGGACATCCACCCTAGTAGAAGTACACGAACAATTCATGGGGAAGTACCATTGTACTAAACTCCTTTCGCTTAAAAAATATTTTCCATAAAAAAGTTATTAGGAGGGCAAGTCTCTTAGTGATACTTCCATATCTAAACAGAGATGGGATTTCAACCCAAGGTTAGACTACTCTAATTCTTGGGCTATATTTCCTCCTGGAACTAATACTGCAATATTAGAGTCTACAATGAAAATCTTACAGAGCTATATAAACAAAGGACCATCTAGATGTGCTGTTTACTTTAGGAGTATTCAAAGAAGCAGCAGCTGTAACACTTAAAAAAATATATAAATTGATCTAAATTCCTGATCAATTCACCCTCATCTTTCCTGTAGTATGTATTTTATGGCATTGGTGAGCACAACTCAGTAATTTAAGAAAAAATCTTGAGGTTACTGGCTGAACAACTGGCCTTTTGCTAGCTTGTTATGACATTTAAACTGCTATTTAAGTTTTAGCATGCAAGATACCATCCAAAAGGAAAACAAAGCAAAACCAAACAAAGCAAAAAACCAAAAAATCAAACATAAATAAAAACAAAATCCAAAGGGGGGGAAAAAAAAAAAAGAAGAAGAAAGGGTGGGGAAAGGTGCTCAAAACAAGATTGGCAAATGAGGAAAAAAACTGGCTCTGTTCAGTAATCTCACATGGTCATTAGCTGTAACATTTTATTTTGGCCTTTTTTTGTGTGAGAAAATGTAGTAAGCCTGCATTGATCCATGGACCTTATTCTTTGGGGAAATATGAGTCACAGATGCATAGTTTGGAGACACACTTAAAAATATTATCTCTCAAGTGTTGTGTGAAGCTTTACAGACTTCTTCCTGCAAATCTTCTATGTCACTGTTAGAACCAAGTCCAAAATATTTACATCTAAACAACTTATGGCATCTGTCAATAAAAAATCGGTCTGCTCCAAAACATTTCTAAGTGCAACATTTAAAACTGCATAAACAGGAGTGAACTAGTAGCAGTCTAAAGTTGTCATCATTGACAGTTATGATTTATCTTAACTCTCCCTAGCCATTTGGCTAAAGTTTTAAGTAAACACTTTCAGTCTTCCTCATGTTCTCTTTACTGCCACCTCCCACTAATAAGAGATGTTGCCAAGAAAAGCAGCCAGACAGTTCATTTACCTCCCAAACTTGCCTGAAAGTAGCTTGCCTGGTTTAGACAAGGGTCGAAACTACTACTGCACATTTTCAACAGATGGAACAATGCTTCACAAATTATTTACATTGAAGTTATTTGCTTTCAGGATGTGTGTTTAACGAATGGTTAGTTGAATGAAATATTGCAGCTCAGACAGAGAATGCAAGCAATTCAAGCAAGCCATTTATGGTGATAGATGTAGCTATGATCCTTAATTTTCTACAAAGCATTGCAGCATTTTGTCCTCATTCTTCAATAGCTCCTTGAATCTGACAAAAGTATGGTTTCTATTTTCACCCTCTTCCTCCTCTGCTACCCCCTCCCCTGCAGGCATAGTT
Source organism: Chaetops frenatus (assembly GCA_013400775.1). Lineage (NCBI taxonomy): Eukaryota > Metazoa > Chordata > Aves > Passeriformes > Picathartidae > Chaetops > Chaetops frenatus. The sequence goes on along the minus strand of VZTR01027756.1, from coordinate 435,681 downwards.
CCATTAATCAGCCGTGCTGCAATAATACCTTACACTGATAAGGCATTCTCTCATTAGCAGATCTTCAGAGATCTTCACAGATATGATGAAGAACTCATAATTATCCCCTTTTAAATATGAAGACATAAAGGCATTACAACGTTTGATGTGTTAATTGAAGGCAGCCAACCAAATACAGACATGAAAGCTGAAAACCCAGCTCTTCCTTCTCTGTTGAGTCTCACATACTGTGCTATTTTTCTTAAGAAAGCATTTGAAGTAATGTGACTGTGGCTAGCTCCCATCACCATGGTTCTGAAACTGTAACCAGGAGAAAGGATTGCATAGGAACTTCATTTCTAGTAGTTGCTAAAGGAGAAAATCCATATGGAGTTCCTCCTGTTACAATCTGCTTGAATTGGACAGCGTTTCACTGCTACATAACAGCCCATTTCTTCAAAACTTTTGTGAAAATAACAGAAACATCAAATGTGCTTAGGTAATTTTAGGCAGACTGATGTGTTGCAAGAAAATCAGAGAGTAACTTGAAAAAGGAGCTCTCCATCTTGAAATATTTTCTTCTCCACATCAAACCAAAGCAGAAAATTCTCCCAAATCATTTAGGTTTCTGATTTAAAAGTGCTTTCAATATTCTGTTTGTCAGTAGACTAATAAATAATTTCTCTAAATCTTCAGGCTACTAATGGGATGAGTAAATGTTTGTTCTCAGTCTACTGAAAACAATAAGAATTTTCCTGACATCAGTAGACTTCTGTTTGTTCCTGAAGAGAGGGGAACACCTTAAAGAATCCCAAATAAGTGTTTAACATTCTGAAGAATGTACAAATATCAAGAAAGGATTTTCCTCAAATTGTGAATTACCTTTTATTTTCTGTTCTTCCAAGAGGAATATAGCACTTTCCAGGAGGAACTTCTGCCTTTTCATTGGAACTTCATGGTTCTGTCACACTTGTAGGGAACACAACGTGAAAGCTAAGATTTCCCAGCCTTTCCCTGGGCTGTGGACATCAAAATGGGCTTGCCTGAAACACCTGTTTTTTCTGAACTGGTGTCTTTAAGTTTTGTTCTTCACATCTTTGAAATTACCCCCAAGTAATTTTACATCTAAGACAAGTTCAGAACAGAAAAAATGGGGTTTTTAACCAAAGGTAAAAGGTTAAGTTCCTCATGACAGACATAGAAGCATCTACAAAATAATAGAAATAAAAAGCCTCATCCCATAATTTAAAAATAACTTTAGCTTCTTCACTATCTGAGATTGTCTTGCACTCTGTAGTCTTCATTTCCTAAGGATGGTGTTACTGCTTCCTTCTTCATCTTTTTTTTCACCAGAATATTCTTTTATGACCTTTTATTTAGTAGGAATTTATTTCCACTGTGAAGACATACTTATTGCATGTGTCCTTTTTCCATTCTTTCAGCTTGGACTGGGGTTTTCCTCTTCCTTGGCAGTTTGTTCTGAAATGATATTTATTCAAGTTGTATCCTTAGCTAGCATGTTGTTGCTTTAGTGACAGTTCTGTAAATTGTTCAACAATTTACAGGTGGTTGTTAAACTTTATAAATCCTGAGAAGGTTTCACAGAATTCCTGTTTTATCAAGTCTATAGGACCAATCTACAAGATTCAACTTTAGGCAAAACGTGCTAATCCTTTAGGCTCTCTACACAAGAAATGGGGAGACCTAGACCCCTCTGTAGAGCAATTTGGTGTATGCAATTTGGTGGGATGTAAATCCATAGAGCTTCTTGGTGCAACTCAGTGCATCCCAGCAGTGATGAAGGCTTGCAGCATACTGGGCTTTATCAACAGAAGCAGAGCCAAAAGGGTGAGGGAAGTGCTCATTCTCTTATTTGCCATTCATTAGACACCATCTGCAATGCTGTATCTAATTTGGTACCCCCACCATCAAAAATTTCCAGAGTACAGTGCAGATCCACCAAGGTGGTCATTGCTGAAGTGCATTTTTTGGGAAAAAAAGCTGAGGGAATTGAGGCTGCTCCTCTTGGAGAAGAAATTACTTTGAGGACCTAAGAGTGTCCTACCCATACCTACAGGAAGATCAGGCACCTCACTGAAGTGTGTGGAGGGAGGATGAAAGACAGTGGTCATAAACTGAAACATGGTAAATTTTGACCAACTATGAAAAAAGGCATTTTTACCATGAGGATGGTCCAGCACAGGAACAGTCTGCCCAGAGAGGCTGTGCAAGATCCACTCTTGTAGGTTTTCTAGATACAGCTGGCAAAAGTCCTGAGAAACCTGACCTCACATCTAACCCTGCTGTGAGCAGGACGTTGAAGTGGAAACCTCAGGAGGTTCTTTCCAATGTGGATAATTTTAATGTTCTACAAAACTAAAAAGGAAAGAAATCTCTAGTTTCAATCCATAAAAATGGGATCAAAGACAATCTTAAAGCCTAAATGTGTTCTGTCAGTGTAAATTGAGACATAATTGAAGTGCATGGCTACAAAATGGAACAAAAATGCTATAAATGAAATAGAAATAGGCCACTGGGTTTTATGTCTGTGAGGACTATTTCAGGCTGGTGTTGCTTACCCTGAAGTGAATATCTCTCTTGTGTGCTCCCTGCCACACCAGAGGTCATGATACCTCTTCCCTAGCATCTGTGGCACTTTTAATCTGTTTCCTGTGTAACATCAGGATCAGAAATAAGTAATATAAAAACATTTCTCCAGCAGTATACATGGCATGGAGGATGAAACATTACAAGCCACTAAAATAATGAAAAAAAAATGAAGCAGAGAGGGACTGCAAGAATAAAAATTAACACAAAATAATCTAAACACACACTGATTAAAGTATATCAGGACCTGTGCCCAAGAATGACCTGAATGCTAGAGTGTGGATCTGAAGGATGGAAATGAAAACATAATTAAAAATTTCATTTACACTTGCCTGAGCTGCTTCTGGCTGAGATGTTTCCATGATCTTGAGAGCTATTCTAGAGACCCTAGTAAGTAGTTCAAGGTATCTTGAGAGAAAATGAATACTCAGAAAAAGTACAAACATATTAGAAGTCCTAGAAATTGAGGAAGAAAGGCAGGAAATTTTTATTGGGTGCTTATCCAGAGGAAGGACAGATAAGTAACTGCCAGGTAATATTTTTAATTAGAAGGAAATACTTCAGTTGTCTAACAGCAGAAACTGTAGTTGTTAGAAGCCCAAGGACAGAGGATGTAGCAAACACAAGGACAGGAATGGAGGAATTTGACTTACACCTGAAAATTTTTCCATGAGTGCCATATAGCATTAAATAGCAACATCCTTCATCATTTCCGAGCTCATTTTTTCAGAGGGAATTGAACTCAAATTGAA
>VZTR01027756.1:420517-431677 GCA_013400775.1 Chaetops frenatus | reverse complement strand
GCAACATCCTTCATCATTTCAGAGCTCATTTCTTCAGAGGGAATTGAACTCAAATTGAATAATGTGAAAAGTGTTTGGCTGAGAGAGGTTGGAATCTACAGTTTGCAATCATGTTCCCAGAAATGAAAAAATGGCCACCAGCAGGCAATATCCCTCCTTTCTGAGTAGCTGATTTCTCAAAACTGGGAGTGCTGTGCATATTAGATCATATATATATATGAAATGTTAATATAGCACAGTGTGCCATATGTAACAATAGCATCCAAAGCATGCTGAATGCAAATAAATGAAAAGTAATGGTCTTATATTATTCAATGTTTAATATATTGCAACTATTCTAAGTGTGTGTTAACACATTTCTGAAAAATTTCTGTACATGTTATTCAGAGAATTCAGAAGTTATATTCTGTATTTGATAGCACAAAAAAAAATATGCAAAAGGAGTGTGATTTTGATTCCTTTTGTCACAATGTGAGTATTTACCTGACTTGGAAAGCATCTTCTTTCTTACAGAAAAATGGAAGAGTGGAAGAGTTCACACTCATTACTTACCTTTGGAAATTATAACTTTGTCATCATCTGCAAGACCTACCCGTGAGCCTTGGGTTCAGCATGAAGGCACCATGTTTTGGAGTAACAAGGCAGATAATTGAGCTGTGGATCTCCTTGCAGTCACCCTCAGTTTAATTAGCCAAGGAGACTGCCCTGAATGCAGACACACTCCTTGGGATCAGTGTCACAGCTGAATTATGCCAGCAAATTCCAGCTAAACAAAAACATGAAAACACCATGCAAAAGCATCTTAGCAACTTTGGAAAGGAATGGAAGCCAGCTCTGCATTGAGTGCCTGCATTGAAACCCTACCAAACAGGAATAGAACTATTTATCAAGTAAAATCTGGTGAACAAGAGGGGTTTGATATGATTCAAGTTGTCGTGTGAAATCAAGGTTTATCAGTAATTTATGATAAGAAATTTTTTAAAAACTTACTTGTTATCCGTAGTGAAACAATTTACTGAGAACTGATTAAACCAATGTTCTTGCACATACACAATATCTAAACACTTCTTTTATTGCCTATTTTATAACTGCTATGTAATTTTAAAAACAAATTGCAAACATCTGATAGTTTGGGGGGGATAATGTCTATATCTGGTTAACTGTGGTCATTGTTGTTGGAGTGTTTGGCCACAAATCACAAATTTCAAATAGCACATGTTGATGTGCAATTGCTAGACCACGTAGACCACTTCCCCCTCTTTGTATTTTTTCTTGCATTTTGTAAGATGACACATGCTTGGATGAAGCAGCAAGTCCACAGTTATTTTGCCCATTTGTTTTGTGCGTGCGGACAATGGAAACCGTGGAAAGAGTGGGAAATCTCAGTTTGGATCAGAATATTGTAGTTCAAGCCCAGTTTTTATATTTTATCTTTGACTCACAATATCATTATTAACAACATGTTGTGCAGTTTACTGTGTCACTGTTATTATTTATATAGTATCATAAATGTACACCAAGGTTTAAAGCAATGATCCATAAACTATAACTGAATGAAAATGGGACAGAAATCTATCCTGGCACCTAAACTGCTCTGAGCTTGGGAGAAAAGCTGTTGAAAATGCAATGTTAATGGGAGAGTTTGCATTTTGGAGAGGCTGGATCAAACACACATACTTGAACTTTGGTAAAGTTTGGATCCAGACCTCAACTTTTCTAGTTCTCAGTGCAGTTAATTCTGCTGTGTATGGTTACCAGAGGTGGTTTCAGAAAACCTCCTCTTACTCTTCAGCTGTGTGCATTATGCAGAGGTGAAGCATTAATCTTCTGGTAAGTCCCATTATTATGGTCTTTTCAGGAACAAGTACTGGAATCATTGTCTGATGACAAAAAATGATGAAATAAACATGTATTAAGTCATGAATAACTAAACATAACTATCATCTTGGCTGCTCTAGAGACCTCAGAGTGGTGTGGGATAAAAGTGATGTCCCTTGGTTTATTCCTCTGATGACACTAAATCTTACCACTCTGGGGCAAGCTGGGAAGCTGCAACACCCACATGCAAATTCTGGAATTTAATTTTCCAGCATTTAGAAAATGAGCTAACACATTTGCTTGGCTGGTTCTAATAAAGTTATTTCTGGGCCAGGTCTAGAGCAACCTATGGTACTCTTTCATGGCCAATTTCCTGATGTCCTCTTATTTTAACAAACCACAATATTATGACAGAATTTGCCTGTTTGTCATATATAAAAAGGATGCAGAATGGTTAAAAGGCAAAATGAATTGAATATTCAAAATTATTTATGGCTTTGAGGGAAAAGAGGCACAGATAGTTTGAATCTGTTTTCCTACAATACAATTTTAAGTGAAGACATTTTATACTCTGTAAGATGAATAGTTTTCTAATGAAATGGTCCTGTAGCTTTTAAAAGCAAGTGTTCTACAGAAATAGGCTATGTTTCTGTAAAAGTTGCTTGAAGTAAAAATTTATGGATAATCAGATATTTAAAATATCTCTAAATCATGTAATGGAGGGGTTCTATGTGATGATTGCTTTGATAAAAACATTATTGAGGACGTACTGTCTCATGCTATGTTTTCTATTGAAGTCAATCAATGTTTCCATAAATCTAAAAACAACGCCACTTGCCTCTTTTTTCTCACTTGGAATACAACCAAATCTTTCATCTAGTTAGAAGGAAAGGGATCCATGCCTCACAAACAAGTCAATTTTCAGGTCTAATAGAGTCAGAAATGCTGAAATTGAGTAAATAAGAATCATTTATTTTCACCAACTAGTAAAATCCTGACTCAAATTAGGATAATTTTAAGAGTAGCAGCAATAAATCCTCAAGAAGTCTGTTGTACTATGATTGGGAGATTTGTACCTTAGACTGTCCTGATCAACGATGTTTAACAGTTTTCCTACAGACCAGATACAAGAATTCTGTATAAATATTTTAAAATATTGTAAAAGAACAAAACCATATTGAAGATATATTTTAAAACTTACTTTAAACTGACTTCAGTATTTGCATAGCCACTGATGTTTATTCTTTGATCTGACACAGAAAATCTAAATCTTAATTGTTTTCCATCAGCAGAGGTCATTTGAGCCATCCATACAGTAAACCTCAGCTTTTGCCAATTCTCCAATTGCTTAGTGATGATAAAAGAAGAGAGAGAGTAAAGAAGATCCAAGAAAATCTGAGCTTTTCCTGCTGGCCTTCCTTATTAATGTTCATTTCTTCAGAGCAAAAGACATCACCTCCAAAGCAGCTGGCAACAGGAGATGCATGGGACAGAAAATCCTGCTCTGAAGAACAGCAAGTGTGTGATGGACTTGCTAGGTGTCTTTCTCACTTTTTAAAAGGGTGACTGTATTGTTCCTAAAAGACTGCCTAAATCTTGACTGTTTTGTTTTTGTTGTGTTCCTTCCCGAGGTCCAGCTCCCTGACTTGTGACAAGGTGTTTTAATTTAAAAGGGAGGGAGAATAAAGGACATGTCAAGTTTCAGATTGTGAAGAAATGGTAAAAAAATGTGACACCAGTCTGACCTAATGACTAAGAAAACAGATGTCCTCATTTTTTATCTTTTTTAAATGAAAAGAAAATTTTTTTTTGTTGCATGGCTCGTGGTTTCTAAATGATTGAGGCCAGACACAGGAGCTGTATCTCCCCTCTGCATTTCATTCATCCATTTGCATTGTACTTTTTAGTCCAGACTTACAAACACAGCTTTGAACCTGCAAAAATCTCCTTGTTAATATCTGTTAGATTTATCTGTAACAGGATCTCTAGGCTTTCTGGCCATGCTTCCACATCCTCTTCCCAGACCTGTTCAGCCCCTATGAAACATGTTAGGTAGTAATAACCTTAAGAAAGTGGAAAGTAAGCCTTACAGGAAAACCTAATTTCTCAATGTTTTGCATCCACCTAAATTAGATCAACACTTCAAAATACTTTTTGCATATATTTTTGCACACAATTTTTTTTCTAAATAAAATAATACAGAGATATGAAAGTGTCTGAAATCAATCTGTCTTTAAGCAATAATCACCTGAATCAGTGAAGTGTGTTAAAAGAGTGATAATTTTGGTTATTGATTATCACTTTCTTATGTTTAAACCTACCTGTCTAAACAGTTTTTCTGACAATGCACATCCTTAGGCGTTTTTGTGCCAATTCTATAAGTTATTCTCCCCTGGAAAAAAGACTTCTGGAGAGTTTTGGTCTTAAATCATCCTTTAGCAAAGCTGTTATACACAATTCTAGGAATAAGCAGGGAATTACCTTCCTGTAAGAGAAGTCTTACCCTTCTTAATATAAGATCTATTATTACTTATTAATTCCATTATAGTTATGTGTTGTAAATCCTAAAGACCTTTAGAGTATAATCTTTGTGCACATTAATATCCAAAATGCTGGTATATCACCAGAAGCAGGTTTTAAGGATAGAAAAAGCAACACCAGCTTGACTGAAAATGTAGTGGAGAATTTCTTCCCAAGCATAAGGGGAAGTGGGAGAGGGTTCAGAGGCGTCTGTGATGATGATAAAAAGTGACACCATTAGTGAAGTGATGGTGAAAATTGACTGAACAATCTGACATTGGGTTTGATAGGGGCTACACCAAGGATAAGCCAAGGCCAAGTGTTTGTGAAGAGAGTGGGAAATAGTTTAGACTGAAGCAATTCAGGATTTCTACTTAAATTTAAATTTATTATGAATTCACTGGAAACTGCAAATTCTAAACATACATGGAAGAGTGAAGTTATCAGAAGAGAATAAGGTACCATATTTTTATCCAAAATCTAAGAGACAAGGTATTCTACCTGGTCACAAAATATCTTTTCTCAGTTCCCTGAACCTGGAAATTTTAATAGTTTTATCATTTCATCTAATACATTACCAAAATGACAAATTTCTCCTGGTGATAAGACAGTTCTAGCTCACCAAGGATAGTAATAATATGTGTCCCAAAGCACAGATCAGCATTTCCTGGGTACATGGATAATTGTTGGATCAAAAAGCCACTTTCATGTTCTTGTACTCCCTCTTAATGATCATTTAAATGCACATAGTGATCTAACTCCATCATGAGTGTTTTCAGACTCAGGGAAGTTGACTCCGTTATGAAGATACCCAGCTGCTTGCTGGTGACCTTGGTTCAAATCCACCCACTCTCAGTTTCAGAACACCATGTCTTCCTCCCACCCCTGTGCCCTGCAGTTGTATAAGATAAGGCATTTTTCTGGAAGAGGTAAGAGATGGCTTCTGATGCCCTGAAACAAATTAGAGAATTGAGGCAGCTCCAGATTTCTTGACTGTGTGCTTCAAACCTCTGCTACTGGGTAGGAGAGAATTGTTGCTATCTCCGCCCATGGAGTTTGATCAATTTAGCCCTCGCTTTCTGTTATCTGTTGGAAATGAAAAAAGTTAATTATAGCCTGAAATAAACCTGCTATACTAAACAAATTTTATGTTATTTTCTCAATATATCAAGATATGTAAAACCAGTCACATTTTCTTCTCTCTGTAAAGCCTGTTAAGTTATACATTTCACATAGTGTTCCTATAAACATAAAAAGACAAGTCTAATGAGGTTTAATTTTCATTTTAGCATCCAAGAATTAAATGTATAAGGGCTTTTTAACTTTTTTTTAAATAAAGAAGTCACAAAGTATTCACCCATTTGTAACTTTTAAAAAGAAAGTCTTGGGACGTTTATCATGGAAAGCTGTAGGAAAATGGCTGAATGCCATTCCCAAGTGATATGAAGTCATACAAGTTTATTGCCTCTGATTTCAGCTACTATTGTGTTACACTTTCAAAGTGTTCTGAGATGAATATGACAAAACTAAGGAAAACCTTCTGTAGGTTTTCTTCCTTTTATGGGATGCTATTTTGTTCTGAAAAGTTAGTGGCATAGAAACAATTAAACCAGCTATTCTAACTTTGCTATGTAAGTAAATTATAACTTTAATTTTTTATGTTTAACTAATACACTCTTTCTAGAAAGACATGATCTGAAGACACTGTGAGCTAAAGCATCCGCTAATTCTGTGGATCTAAAAAAGTTGATTGGTGATTCTGCATTATTTTCACCTAAATTTATTTTCCAATTGCTTCCCACAAGCAGTATAATTCCATTGTTTAGCACCTTTCTTCTATATAAAGCTTACAAATGTTGACTTCCCTATTAATTTAATGAAAGTTTCTAAAGTTCATCTGTAAGTGATTCTAAAATCATATAACAGTTTTCTTCAATCTGGTAATCAACAGAGCTCAGGATCAACAGAAAGAAAGTCACTACAGGTTGAAATAATGAATCTGTTAGAGGATGAACTGCAGTGCCGGTAATGAGGATGAATGATCTTGAACAGGATCTTGAGTAACTGAGATGAAACTGAATTCTGAGATAATAAATTCCATTTGGTCTCTTTCTAATGTTCAGAACTAATTTTTCCAGTCATCTCTGACAATGCATTGTATATTCCTGAACTTATGTGTCCAAGTTCTGTTGTTGTGCTTGGCTATGACAACCACTGCACTCGACATTTCTATCAGGAACACAGTGGACAATTTGATCTTTTTCTGTCTCTTTCTATGCATAATATTTTTGCTGTTTTTTGGGATTAAAAATATTTTCCCACTGTGCCATTTCACAAAGTTTATATTCTGTGGTGAGCCTTGGGACTCCCAGCCTTTCTCAGTGTCACAGTGTGGCTTCACGGTGACACAAAACAGGCTGCTCTGCTGGAAGGGCCTGTGCCACCAGCTGCCACATTTTTTTCTGATAGTCTGCATCTCACGTCTTGATGAAGCAGCCCTGATATCACATCCCCTTCTTTGGGAACAGTGCAGACCAAAATGCCACTCACAAAGACTGGGACAGTGGCCTGAAGAGCTGATAGGGAAATTCCCCTGTGGGTAACATTCCTGTTCAACCAGCAGCTTCCAAGTTGCATCAGAATTTTTATTTAGGTTTTCCAAACCCTGATATTGCTGTGTTTGGTCCTTCAAGCCACTTTAAGACAGATGCAGTTGAATAACATCTAATCATACAACAAGGATCAGAGAAAGTAGGTCATTAAATCAGACACATAATTAAGCTTTTCATTAACAGAAAGAAAAAGCACTGTGAAGAATGGTTGTGATCTTCTTTGAGAATAAAATTATTAAACTTTCATATTTCATATTTACAAAAAATAATTTAAATTCCAGGGAATGCTTAGTTAATTTCTTTTTTGAATGGCTTTAATTTAATGTAGGCATAATTTTAAACTAAGTATATTGGGCAGTCAAACATCTTACCAGCTTCTTTCTGGAAAAAGCAGTTCAGCAAAATCAAGATAAACTCTTTAAAAGTTTTGGTTGTTGGGGATCTATATTGCAAAAAACTGCCCAAAAGAAAAACAAATGCTTATGTATACTAAAAAGGTCTTTTTTTGTTTCACAAACAAAACAGTTTAGTATGACAGATTGTGATTATTTCTAAAAGAACGAGAAACATATATTTTCATATACTGTCCTAACTAATAGGAAGCTTCTCATACGACAGATAAAATATGCTAAGTTGCTTAGAACTTTAGGAGGAAAAATACTATGAAATTTACAGAAGGTTGTCTCTATAGGTCCAGTCAAAATTTGAATATTACAGTTACATCGGCTAAAAACCACATGAATATAGACAAAGAAAAGTTATTTCTTGAAAATCATCTGACTATTTAATTGCAATAACAAAATGCACACTTTCACCTCATAAAGCTTCCCTCTGGAACGTCGTTAAATTGCAGTAAGCCCAATTAGTTTTTGAGAAAGCCATGCAATCAAGACCGAAAACAATAGGTGGCAATATCTCCCAGCAAGCTTGATGTGTGAAGTTCAATGCCATGTGCAATCAGCTGCCACATCCGCTATCAATACTTTCCTTCTGAGTCACATGTGAGTGCTGAGAACACAGAGGGAGTGTCCATGGAACTCGGTGTACGTCCAGCAGGACGGCATCCGTCCAGCCCTGGGGACACACGGACGTCACCGGGCTCTGCTCAAAGCCATTGGGCAACTCGTGAGCACTCAGGATCCATGGCAAGCAAGAATTTCATGGGGTTTTGTTCTAAATAAGTGCTACTTTATGCCTCTCTGTTTAGCTGCAGAACAACTACTCAGTCTCTAGCTTGCTCTCTTCAATTAAATAGTAAATGAAATAGTTTTCTGCAGTTAATTTATCCCAGAGCAGTTTCTAGGCTTCTTTCTTTCTGTCCCTCATACTTTTTTCAGCTGACTGACTCATATGGGAATGGATGGACCAAAGCAATTCATTCGGTGCAAGTAGCAGCACAGAGGTTGCTGGAAGCCAACACAGCCAGATTTTATTCCTGGTTTTGTCACCGAGCTGATCTTTTTTTGGGCCTCCCACATATTTTCTGGTCTATTTAGAATGTGATTCCTCTGGATTAGGGTTTGGGGGTTTGCTCTCTTTACTACATGCCTGCACAGGGCCTCCTGCAAAAGGGTCCTGATTTTGGGAGAAGTGCTTATAAACTCCTGGGAGACAACTCAGGGAAACTTTGCTGCCTTTGTGCCCCTGGAAAGCAGAATACTTGTTCAAGCAGCAGTGAAGTATGGGAAACCAAATATCATCTCTCATCTTCCCTTCTTTTTCACTAACTTCTACAGCATTTGAAGAAGTGGCCATGTAAATGACACTAATAAAAAAAAAAAAAAAAAAAAAAAAAAAAAAAAAAAAAAAAAAATCAGATACCCCGCCCTATTTTTCATCCTGATCTAAAAATGGAATAAGGACTCGTGGTACAAAGAGCAGAAATCTTTAGCTTTTCATCTGGCTGATAAATTATTTTTGGGGAGAGAAGTGATGTGTTCTAAAGTAAGGAAAGAACAGGGGGACATGATTGACCCTCAATATACATCTCTGCAGCTTTGAAACAGAAACATAAGCCACCTTCAGATATAATAGGATTTTCCATCATTCCTTTGGGCCTACTAACAGGCTGATTTAAAAAACAACAACAACAACAACAAAAACAAAACCTACATAACAAGCAGCTGTTTAAAATGCTGCTTTTTTGCAAGCCATAGATTCTGAACTGACTAATTCTCCAGGACACTTTGCAGAGTATGATGAGAGTTAAATCATCTAAGAACCACCATCCTCCTGTCTAACTCAGCTGTTTGTGTAGTGGTCTCTAGACAGACACAGACAAAGTTATACACCTTTTTTTTAAACCTTCAACGAATGAACTAGTCTCCCATTTTCAGTCTGAATTTTGGTCTTCCATTTATCAATTTTACTTTTCTCTCACTCTTTAAAATTTAGTCTAGTTCAAGCCAGGTAGAAAGATGTGATTTCCAGAAATATCCACCAAGCTCACTACTTTCCAGAAAACTACATCAGAGACCAGCACTCCATGCTTGCAAAAACATTTTAAATTTTTTAACTGAAATGAAATTAATTAGGCTGTCAACTGACTGTAGTAAAGAAAAGAACTCCTCATAATATGATTTATTTAATCATTTAATCAGACCCTTTTATGGTGGCACTACAGCCTCAATTCAGGTCTGAAAATCAAAAACTGCTTTTCATATCAGCTCTGTTTATATTCATCTGATGCTACAACTTGACTCCAGGTTTTACTCTGAAAAAAGTTGACATGTGCTTAGAGAAAAGTGGTGCTAAACCAAGAGAAGTCTTCTGAAATTAGCAATATGGTAAAATTAACTTAAAATATGCGTGTGCCTGTTACTTTAAAGTTTTACATAGATAAGATGTCCACAAAGTATACATGGAAAAATAACTCCTCTTCCATAGAGAGACAAGGATGAGTTTAATAGCACACATTAAAAGAATTGAAAGTAGTGGCTGTTTGGATTCCTGTATTGTACCAGAGAGAGTATTAGAAGATGGTGATAGTGCCACGATACTTCAAGGCTGTATCTTTTTCCTACTTCGTTGTCCTATAGAACAACCTTGATAAATACACTCAAGGGTCATTCTCCATGTTTCTACAGCACCATCTTCTAATATTAAAAGGAACTACTATCTACATATCTGCAGCAAGTGAAGAGCTTGTGTAGGCTGGAGCAGGCAGATCCCTGACAGCTGTAACCCAGTTAGTATGGACCCAGTGGAGACTCAAAAACACCTGCACTTTCACCCTTGTCACAGCAATGATTTCAGTGCAACTGTTACCCTTGCCCCTACATTCGAGTAATCATCCCAGCGTCTCGCCTGTAATTATAACCAGACCTCCATTTGATTACCCAGGGGTATCTCAATAGTGGCTTCATTAATGAAAACAGGCTGCTCTCTGTCCCTGGGACAAGTGCAAGAGAGACATTGATTTAGTCTCCAGTTGGAAGCCTGGCCAAGCTTGGACAAAAACAATGATCTGTTGTGGCTTTTGTGGTATTACAGGGAGAGAAAGCTCTCCTGAAGTAAGCAGTGTGATGAAATTTTTTTTTTTAAATTTTAATTTTAATAGCTATGGTTCATGTATATAATTTATATTATCAGCTACTTCATATCTTTAATCAGTGACTGATTTAAGGTTTAAGGCAAGAAAAAATGTGTTAACTGAGTTGTTTACATCTCATTGGAATTGAGCTTTGATTGAGTGATCAAATCTCTTAAGCTCCTTTAAAACCCAACTCTTAAGTTTCTTGGTAAAGTTGCTGTTCAAATTGGACAAGAAAAGGAAATGAGCCTGGGGGAGATTCACAGGGTGGGGACTTAATAAAGGAAATGAAAAACTGAATGCTTTTCTTTCTGTAGCTTCACAAACATTTGTTAGATATTTAATTAACTTCATATTTGGTTCCGCAGGCTGGATCCCACATTAGTAGCTTCAGTTGCTAACTATGCAAAATCCGAACAGTTATTACTGTTTTAATTAGCAGAATTGTTAGCCATGTTCTCTTGGTGTTGGTTTGGGGAGGCCCCATGAAGTGGCACACAAACATCCAGTGTCCTGCCAGTTTTGTTTCCTATTTTGGCTGATTAATTCAGACACAGAGAGGAGATTAATTTCCTTGTTCTAATGAATTATTATTACAGTGTTGCATACTGATACCATCCTCAGTCAAGTGCAGACTGTGAGTACTTTTGTGCGCTTGCTACCTTTTTTTTTTTTTTT